>CABFPE010000221.1:1005472-1019692 GCA_900660155.1 Hofstenia miamia | reverse complement strand
TGGATTCAGTCATCATTCATGAAGGAGGGGAACTGTGTTGTGGAGATCAGCATCGGGCAGTAGCCCACAGAAGAACTGAAGAGCAAATGTCACACGGCTCCATCACCTAAACAGTGATAATCAATATTCTATTAACTTAACTAGTTAACTAAAAAGGAAGAGTTTGGCGATTCAATAACTTAGTAACTCCTCACCCACAATTTACTGAGTGCTAATTATCAACAATAATACACGGTGCAAATAAGCCAGGTGGAGGATATTACAATGGCATCTGTGTTGGAAGTGTGTGCGTCCTCAGCACTGATCTCTGTATATGGGTAAAAATGGATGCACACCTGCCTCAGGGAACCCATCATGGTCACATTATCAATGAACAGTGAGCAATATTCCTGCACCTGACTGAGAGTCATTTGCTCTGGGTCTGACATGTTAGCTCTGAGCATTGTTATAATATATATCCTCTTAGTGACGTCATAGTACTGGGTCACATTCTCCACATTATTTATCCACATTAAATCACCTGCTGCTTGAAAGAGGATGAGCACATGAGGCTGTAAGGCTGCAATTTTGTGGTGAATTGTTTGTAACTTCACATGCACTGGTAAGCCATGATTGAAGATGTCTGTGATAGTGAGTTTACCATCAATGAAGACATGCTCAGGATTTCCCCCAGCAATAAGTTTATCTCGGACTACTTTATATTCCCCCATTCAGCTAGCTTTAATTGCGTCTGGCTTACTGTTTACAAATTTGACCTTATTTGATAAATGAGCTGCGACTTTCTTTTTGGGTTTCTGAACTTTCCATTTAGGTTGTATGAGGGGTGTCTCTATCATAGGCAGTGGTATGCATAGGAGATTTGATGTCTTTATCTTCTTCTAGAGTTCACTGAATCTTACAGTGGTGGCCAAGGTGGCAGTTCCAATCATTACTGGGTAATTTATCCTTGCTTCCTTTATTGTTTCCCAAAACTTTCCTCTCAATCCTTTCTGCTGTAGGTGTTCTATCTGTTGGTGAGAGATGCGCACACAGGCAGTGGTGCATTCCACATCCAGAGCTACATGTCACACTGGGGACTGCAGAATGACCAGCTCCTCCTTGGTGAACATTTTGATGAGACACCATTTCATTAGTGAGAGGACGTCTTTGTCACAACAATCAACTAAAATTCTCTGTTGTATAGTGAGATCCTCTAGAAATTCGCTAGGATCATGGTTGATCATCAATATCCATTCATCCTCTGTTACCAACCAATGAGGGTTTGCTTGGGGGATAGTGCCTTTCTGCCGAATTTTTCCAAATTCACTTTCTCTATTAACTCACAAACATGGGGTGAAAGTTGTACTGCTGAGGATGCTAGTAGTTTCTCTTCCCTGTAAAACTGCTTGGGCGTCTGCATCACTTGATCAAAAATCGTGATGGGAATGATTTTTCCCTCCTTGTTGATGTGGTGAGATGATTTGGTAAATTGTCCATAACCACATTCTGGATACTTTAGTTGATACAATTGGAAAAAAGATTCAGTTCTTGTGGGGAGGTCATGCCTCTGGATTGTGTCCAGGAATTGGTGAGTGGAGCCTGGCAGTCACTCTACAAATCGTCTGGTACTCATCAGAGCTTTATCTGAGTAGAAAATCATGAGCTTGGTTTCTGATGTCACACTCCACATATATTTCTTTATGATGTCGGAGAAAATGTTTATGTCCAACAGACAAATACCAAGGCAATTGCTGGTTAAAATGATGGACATCTTGCCAGTAACACTGGTCGCCCCCACCAGTCAGGCATAATACTTTTCGAATTTGTCCATGGGGCGCTTAGTTTTCCCGGGAGAAGAGGGGGGACTGCATTTATATAGCAACCAATTTTTCACTTTCCATGATAGGGGACAGACTGAGATTTTGTGGATGGTTAGTTTTGTAAGTGATGACCATTTCTCATGCGTCATTGGGATTTGTAGATGGGGTTCTTTCATTAAGTAAATGGTGAGGATCCAGATGGTGCTGTGAGCATAGATGTTGGGTAGATTTTTCTTGGCAAATAAATGTTCTTTGAAATTCTTCCAGTCTTGGGTGTTGTAGGAAACTTTATTATCTCTAAGTGTTCTTTCATTAGATGAATGATAGTGGTGGGAAAGGCTCACTATATCAAGGCAGGGCCAATCAGACTCGGGGTTAAAGTCGGCTTTTAGGTCAGACCAAATGGTCTGAATTNACCAAGGCAATTGCTGGTTAAAATGATGGACATCTTGCCAGTAACACTGGTCGCCCCCACCAGTCAGGCATAATACTTTTCGAATTTGTCCATGGGGCGCTTAGTTTTCCCGGGAGAAGAGGGGGGACTGCATTTATATAGCAACCAATTTTTCACTTTCCATGATAGGGGACAGACTGAGATTTTGTGGATGGTTAGTTTTGTAAGTGATGACCATTTCTCATGCGTCATTGGGATTTGTAGATGGGGTTCTTTCATTAAGTAAATGGTGAGGATCCAGATGGTGCTGTGAGCATAGATGTTGGGTAGATTTTTCTTGGCAAATAAATGTTCTTTGAAATTCTTCCAGTCTTGGGTGTTGTAGGAAACTTTATTATCTCTAAGTGTTCTTTCATTAGATGAATGATAGTGGTGGGAAAGGCTCACTATATCAAGGCAGGGCCAATCAGACTCGGGGTTAAAGTCGGCTTTTAGGTCAGACCAAATGGTCTGAATTTCAGTTAATGTTTGTTCACTCTGCGCAAATGCAAAACTCACGCACATATCCGTTACTGTGAGGAGAGACAGGGTGTTTGGATCTGTAACCTCTAGGGTTTTTGCCTGGAGTATGACGTCAATGATGAATTTCTGGTCAACAGCCAATCAATGCAATGGTACTCGTTGGCATAGTAGCAAATCTGTGTAGAGGAGCCTGGTTACGGGTAGTTGGCTCATGGCATGTGGTGAGAGAGGGAGATAATCATCTTTGGACAGAATCAAGAAGTTTTCCATATGGAAATGTAGATTTTCAATGGGTTCTGGCACTGTGTCCTCATTCTCATCCCTTAATAGCATCATGAGGCGTATTCCCCCTACCTTAGCTATGTGATATGCTATTTCTATCTGTTCCATAATAGCTTCCATCTGAATTTCATGTACCCTTAAGAAGTATATCAGTAACAGGTTGTTGAAATCAATGTTAACACATTCAAAACTATTGATGGTTTTTCCACTATTTAAAAACTGACATAAATTATAGATGTTGAAGTCATCATCAAAAAACGTATGCACTGTGCTGCGCCAATAAAGGCTAAGTCCCTCTAGCATTCTTGAGTTGTAACAAATAATAGTGTTGACTTTTGGATGACGAGAAGCGTCTATCACAAAGGGAATTGCATCTATAGAACAATTCATTTCATGACCATTGTATGTTCAGTGGAGTTGGTCTTTGGTTTCCTCTGATATGTTGTCACATATGATAGCTGTGGCCTTTCTAGTGGCTATGTAGTAAGGGTGAAGGGTTTCATCACCAACTTTGGAAATTTTCTTTCTTCTTTTTTTGGTTTTCTGTGACCTAACAGTAGAAGCTCCTGCTGACGAGGTTGAGGGGGCTATCAAGTCACTCAACTGGGGGGTATTTACAATTTGTAACTCACTAAAAGGTATTCTAGTTTTTAAAGTTTTTTCTGAAGGGATGGCCAGCTCCTCTCACGCACATGGGGATACATGTCTCTCCACGTAGGGGCGAGATGTTGAGGACGTCATTGCAGTTGCTCTCTTCTCTCTGAATCGTGGAGCTACATGTTGTCTGCACAGAATCAGATTCTCCTCAGCACCTTTGTTGCATCCTCTTTTCCTTTTGTGTGCCTCAACAAGCGGAGATATGTGTCTCCCTCACCTAGATGAGTCTTCTGAACTAGTACGGCTAGCTTCCATCCTCCTTCTCACTCGATGGTGGGATGGTGCAGCTGGCAACTCGCGTTTTCAGCTGTTCATATACATTCCTAAATGGAGTAATAAGATTTAAATCCCAAATATTGGGATCATAAGTGGGGTTAGTTCTCGCCCTTTGTTGGGGGAGCATACATGAGATTCTGAGTTGTCAAATGTAGTATTATCATAAGTATAATTGGTGTCAGAAAAATCATCCTCAGAAAAACTAGTTAAATTGTCATACTTTTCATATATATCATCACCATTATCCACTAATGTGAATGCATTGTTATCATCTATTATAACATTCTCTATATCTTTTATGGCTCATTTGAGCCGCTGAAAGTGTACTGTTTTACCATTATTTAAAGTATAAGTGTTATGGTCAAGCACCTTTTCTATAGTGAAAGTACCTTGCCAATCATTAGCAAGTTTGTGTACCTGACTACTATCTGTTGTCACACGAGGGAGATAAGCAAAAACTCGGTCACCATGTTTATGTGGCTCTCCATATAGCTTTTTGTTAAAGGTCTTTTTCTGCCATATACTGGACTGGTTTGTGTTGTGACATATGGTAAGGTTGATTTGTTGCATATCCTGAATTAATTGATTAACATAGCTTTCTGTACTTTGCTCTGCATACTGTGACATAATCTATCAAGACTATCATGATTGGTCAAGATAAGAGAAAAAGAATGAAGAAACAAAGACTAAAATTATTATTGATTATAATGATTAATTGTAAATCATGATAGGATTGATTATTTTCACTTTGTAAATGTTTTGTGCAATTAATACTTAAAATTATACTCGACAGTATTTGACAAAACAAAAGATGGTCAAACAGCATAGTCAAATTAAAGCTGACGTTGCGTAAAATTAGCAGAAATATTATTAAAGCGAGGGAAAAACTGTCAACAAGAAAGATTAGCAGGTACTTGTCGAGTATTTAGTTGTTTACCACCAAGTGCTATAAATATAATGAATCGGATGTAATTATTGATGAGCAAATCTACTTTGGATTCGTTTTCTATTGTCAGGTCATTTTGTATATTTAAATGGAAAGCTAAACNACATGTATAAAGGGCTATTACCTATTTATCTATATGTAGGGTTATTAAATGTAGAGCCTCATAATAAGCTATTACAGCAGAACGGTTGCACCACTTCGTTTATTGCGTTAGTTCGTAATAACAAAAACAATCAATGCACTAAATTCTTAAGTAGTTGCAAATCCCATTACACTGAGTTCACTATTCACATAACCATTCCGTTGTTGTTCTCTATCTCACATTGGAAGTTCCATTGGTAAGATGCGACTGGCAGATGTGTTCCTGGATATGCACGTCTACTCTTGAGTGTCGATCCTGTCTTCCAACCTCTCTGCTTTATCTAAATAAGTTGAGTTAATTAAGTGGCTACCAAGGCTATTGCGTATTAAATCAGTTTAATAAACCACACACTTATAATAAAGGAGAGAAACGGAAAAGTGTCAACTCCACTCAATGGTTAATCTAAGAAAAGTAAGAGCTTTCTCTGAATCATACCCTCACAGTGGGTTGGCATGATTCTACATGGCGACTGTGACAGGCGCTTAAAAGAGCGTGCACAAGGAGAGAAACAGATGGTGTACTGAGTAATGAATGTGTACGAAAAGTTACGAACAAGAGTCTATTACGAAACTATGAGTGGGTTAAGATAGTTGTTTCTTCTCACTCAAGATAAAGAAGTGAAACAAGCAAAAAGATGGTAAGCTATAGTAACCGTGAGTACATAGTACTGGTGAAGGATACCATTATACAATTGCCTCTAGTACTTATGAAAATGGTAAACTCAAGGAAAAAGCAAAGGACTAGAGCTAAACCGCAAAGGACACCCCAAAACCAAACAACCCCAGCGATTGTTAATACATCCCCTGAGAGTCAAAATTCCCCAACAGAGACAGTACTGCAGCAAGAGGATGAAGGCGCAACACTGTCGATAATTGAATTAAGAAGAATAATAGAAGAGAATAATAACGAAAGACGCGAGTTAATGTTACAAATAGAAAATTTAACTCAAAGGATGTTCGAGATAGAATTAGCGAATGCTGAAAAAGACAAACGGATTGAAGAAATCACGCAAGACACTAGCTCTAGATTAACAGAGCAGAGGAATGTCTTCCAGAAACAAATCGAAAAATTAATAGAGGCAAATAAAGAAATACAAATGCAGAGCGAGAATCTAAAGAAAATGATCACTCAGATGCACGAAGAAAACGTGAACCTGAGAGAAGACAATATTTTAAAACAACTGCAGATAGATGAGTTAAAAGACAAAATTCGCTTAACGACACTAACGAATGAGGAAACAGAAGAGAAAGAGAAAAACAGTGTTAAGATTATTAAAAACACAATAATGCAAGAACGCGAAAAATTGAGTGAAAGTGTACCAATAGAGGATTCAGGACAATCCGAAATATATAGAAATTGTCAGACAGAAGATGAATTTGTTGAAAAGTTAGTCGTAAACATAACAAAACAAGTGAAAGAAAAATGTAAGAGTACGACGGATATAAAGCCGATATATGAGGAAACAATATTATTGGAAGAAGAAGATAGTGAGACACCAGCTTGTAAAGCAATACTCCCGAAATTTACGGGGAGAGTGGACAGCTATTTGCCGACATTTAAGGAGTGGATCCAAATGTTCGAGATGAGCATGAAGGAAAGGAAAGTCATACAAACACAAGCAGCGGTGCGATTCCCTTTATATCTAGGAGGAGCAGCGTACCAGCATTATTTAGTATTGGATTTAGAAACTAAATCAGAGTATAAAAAATTGATTGGAGAGTACCAACGATATTATGACGATGAGAGCTTCAAAAGCCAATATCGAATGTTGTTAAATAGTTTAAAAATGAACAAACGTGAAGACTTACAATTTTATGTCACAGGTTGAAAGACTGTTGAAACTTAGTTCGAGAGAGAGTACATATTCTAAATATGATCTGTTTTCGCACATATGTAAAGGGTTACCAGAACCGATCCGGCAACAATTCGAAATTAAGTGCGACGCAGAGGATTCCTTGGAGAGAATGATAAGGAAAGGTCTGGGAATACAAGTTATGATGGAAAACAATGCTCGAATTAATGAGAAATCGTCAACAACGAGAGTGACACCAACAATAGTAAGTGGAACAAACAAAATTAAAAAAGACGATGATGGGAAATTAAAGGACGAAATTATCAAAATAAAATTGAAAGACGGTACGGTGAAACAGATAAACAGGAAGGATCTAAAATGTCAGGCGTGTGGAAAGAAAGGTCACACGAAGAAATACTGTAAAAGACAAATTAATTTTATCAAAGAGGAAGAAGCATACTTCGAGGATGAAGACTTGTTAGAAGAGGAAGACGAATTGGAACAAACAGAAGAAACAAAAGAGGACACTTTAAATTAGAGGGAGCGCCGCCTCCAGTAAAACGTGCGCCCGTGTTAATCGTAACAGACCTAATAAAGACTAATACAATCACAGTTGTAATAAATGGAGTGATGGTCAAAGCAACTATAGATACGGGAGCAGTAATATCGATTATTACTGATGAATGTGCGGCAAAGATAGGAATTGATAACAGAAAATTGGAAAGCGAAAAAAGCAGACTACTCAATGCTTCAGGAGATTACATTGATACCAAAGGAAAGTTATCGGAAGTACCAATAAGGATAGCTAACACTACGTTTTTGCAAACATTTACGGTAATAGATACAGAGAAAAATGCGCTCCCCTACGAAGTTATACTGGGAAATGATTTTTTGATAAATAACAAATGTATCATTGACTACACCAACAAAACTATATCGGTTCAAGAAGAAGTGATAACAACTTGCGAAGAAGAGCAAGGGACGCAAATTATAGAATTCCGACTAACAGAAGATGTAAAGATTTTACCTAATAATTGGAAGATGTGCCAGATAGAAACGGAGAATTATGTGATGGCTGAGGTTATGATATATGACCAAAAAGGCATAAACATGAAAAAGGTCTCTATACCATCAAGTTTGTGTGTAGTAAAAAACGGCAGAGGAATGATACCAATGTTAAACGCAACTAATCATGTGGTCAATATAAAGAAGGATACGTTAAGGTTAAAAGGAAAACAAATCAAAGCCGAGAAAACGACAGTGAACAAGGCGATTAATATGATACAGGAAGAAAATGAGGATTATCAAATACCAGAAATAAAAGAAGAAGAGTATCAACACTTAAGCACAGAAGAAAGGAAGCAATTGGTAGTAATACTCAAAAGACACGCAAGAATATTTAACTATGGAGAAATTAGTGTGGGAAAAGCGGTCGGTGAGACACACAAGATAATAACCACGACGGAGGAACCAATAAGATTGCCATGCAGAAGAGTTCCTGAACACCTGAAAGAACATTATAACACAATATTGAACGAGCTAATCAACAATAAGATAATTAGGTCGAGTGAAAGTCCTTATGCAGCGCCCACGGTATTTGTTAAACAGGGTGAAAAATACAGACTCTGCATAGATTTTCGGAAACTTAACGATATAACAAAGAAAGATGCCTATCCACTCCCAAGGATAGAAGATATTATATACGAAGCCAGCAAAAATAAGTATTATACATGCATAGATCTTTGCAAAGCATACTGGCAAGTGCCAATGGAGCCTGCGGATATTGAAAAGACAGCATTTATAACACCGTATGGACTGTACGAATGGATGTATATGGCCTTTGGGTTATGTAACGCACCAGCTACATTTCAGAGATATGTGACAAAAGTTTTGAAACAGAACAATAGACAAATTGAAAAAGGGATAAGTGCATATATAGATGACATATTGATAGCAAGTGACACAATCGAAGAACACTTTGAAAAGCTGGATAGAACGCTGAACATCCTGTACAAAGCAGGTCTACGGGTTAATGGAAAGAAATGCGAAATTTTAAAAGAACAAGTCGTATTCCTGGGGAGACAAATCCGAAAAGGTGAAATACGAATGAAGAATAATGCAAGAGAGATGATCCAAAATATTAGTAGTCTGAAAACAAAAAAGGATTTACAGCGGATTATGGGTTTTATTAACTATTATGGTTCATTTATATCTAATGTGGCTCATAAAACTGGTAGGATGACAGAATTGTTGAAAAAGAATAAAGTTTTCGAATGGACTTGGAGAGAACAAGATCAGTTAGCTAATATAAAAGATGAATTAAGTAAGATGCCATCACTGAATACACCGGACTATGATAAAGAGTTTATTCTTGACTGTGACGCAAGTAACGTCGCTATAGGGGCGTGCTTGGGCCAGATCAAGGATGGCAAAGAAGTGCCCATACAATTTTTTAGTCGGAAACTAAAACAGAGTGAGGAAAATTATGGTTCAACGAAATTAGAAATGTTGGCGCTGGTCGAAAGTATAAAGAAATTCCGTTACTTTTTAATAGGACAAACGTTTAAAGTGAGAACTGATAACAGTGGATTAGCGTGGCTTAAGAAGTTTTCGGGCGATAAGTCGTCAATTGTATCGTGATGGATCGAATACTTAAATGAGTTTAAATTTAATATAGAACACCGAAAAGGAACGCTACATAAGAATGCAGATTTTTGGACAGTGTTGCCAGAATATCAGAGAGATATGGAGAAGGTGGATGGCGAAAAGAAAAAGTTTCAGTTCATGTCACATAACAAATACGTCGAACTACCTGAAATTAATACGGATAAGAAAGGTAATGCGATAATGCCAATAATAATTAAGGAAGAAATATCCGAAAAAGATATTATTGAAAAACAAAAAATCGATATCATATTGAAAGACATAAGAGACAAAATGAAAAATGATGAGTGGTCACTGGGAAAAGAGGCTAAAAGTTACTTTCAGAGATATAAGTGGAAATTAAACAGAAATGGACTTTTGTATATAGAAGGAAAGACGCTAAGAATAGCGATCCCCGAATATTACAAAAGGGAATTAGTTCAGAAGATACATGAAAATGGACATTTAGGTATAATACAAACGGAGAATACCTTTAATGCTTGGTTTATAACGACAAGCATTCGAAGAACGGTGGAAGATGTTATTAACAAATGTAATACATGTCTTATAAATAATAAGAGTCATTTCCCGGTACAAATTGCTCTGCTTGAGAAAATTATGGCAACAGCACCCAACGAAATTGTTCATGTGGACTTGGTTCCCACATCCAGTTAAAGGTATGCTGGAGCAGCCTCCTAATAGCTATTCCACAGCGGGGAGGGCGACAGCTGTAGTTACCTGGTGTGCTCTTAGGTTACGGATAGGTATAGGAGTTTTTTACCGTTATAGCTTTCCTAATTGTCATTGCTTGTCTAATATTGTTATTGCAGCCTGTAGGTTTTACATGTCAATTATACTATCGATGAACTCAAGTTATTTATTCCATTCATTATGCTACATGACGATTGATGATTTAACAGGGTTTACACTTAGACGGTTATATTGAATAGAACAATGAAAAAATTGATAAGAGTACTAACTTCAAGAATCAGAGGGAGAGATTGGAGAGAAGTATTGGAAATAGTCAAATACTTCTACAATACATCAGTACACTCCACGACAGGAATGACCCCATATAAAGCCATGTACGGGAGAGAAGCGGCAACGCCGGTATCAATGCAATATCATGCATACTCTGAAAAGCCAGATCACGAGTATATAAGAAAATTAAAAGATCAGATAACTGGAATCCACGAAGCGATGTGCCATAACATAAAGAAATCGGCAATAAGGCAAGAAAGAAACTTCAACAAAAAGATATATGGTGAACCACACAGGGTAGGGGACAAGGTTTACACGTATACTCTAATGAGAACACAAGACGTGAATCAAGTAAGGAAACTTAAAACACAGTGGTCAGGGCCATTCACTGTAACACACACACTACCCAATAATAATTATAAATTGAATGACGGACGAATATTACACTTCCAAAACTTAAAATGGGCAACAGTAAATATAGAACAAGTAACCCTTGATAAAAATGCAGAGTTTAAAATTGTACAGGTTGACGATGGTACATATGCTGAAATGGACGATCTGGATAGTGTTCATGAAGAAGAATTTCAAGATGAATATAGACCCGAAAAAGATGAATCGGAAATTGAAAGAAGAATAATGCCCCAGAGGGCAGTGAAAAATAAAATGAAATATGACCCAGAGATATGGGATATTAATTTAGTAACTGAATTTAGGAAAGATGAAACGAACGGAATGATCACCGATGAAATCGAGGAGAGTGAGAAGAAGGAGGACCCCGCAGACCGATCGTCAATTAAAGGACGTGAGGACAGAGGGAACATCAGCAAGCTCCACTAGCAAAACTAGATCTCCACAATCTGATTGCCAAATAAAGGGCATGACGATAGAGAATTCACCACTCAGCAATAAGAGACGAAGAGTGAGAAGAAGAGCTCCACAGTCTGATTACCAATTAAAGGGTATGACGACGGAGCAGATGACACCTACCAACAAATGGCGACGAATAAGGAGGAGGTCTCCTCAATCTGATTACCGATTAAAGGGTATGAGGATGGAGACGATCAAGGAAAAATCACCCTCTACCAAATGTCAAATAACGGGCAGGCGGGTAAATGAGGGCCATCGACAAGATACTGATCGCCAATTAAAGGGCGTGAGGTTGGCAACACCAAATTATGCACACTCCCCTTCGACATCTGATAGTACTCGATGCCAATTAAAGGGCAAAGAGGAAATATCATCAATAAGTACTCAAAGCCAATTAAAGGGCGGCGAGGAAACAGCAACCACGAGTACTCAAAGCCAACTAAAGGGTGGCGAGGAAGGAACTCCAGTAGCTATGGATTGGGACATACAACCGATAAGTGATGACTCTGATATGGATACCTCACAGATACCGTCAACCAGTTCAATCCCCACAACAATGAGCTCAGGAATTTTTTCGTACAGACAGGCATCAACAACAACAAAATCATCACGATCTGAAGAAAGGGAGAGCCGCATGACAAAAATAGAACGAGATAGAATACATCCCTATTTTATAGCAAACAGAAAGATGAGATATAACTCCTACGATAATCTGTTGCCAGAAACTAAAAGGTTAATACGACACAGCACTTCCACTAAAGAAAATGAAAGTTACGCAATTCCAATAGTTATAGATAAGAAGAATCATCCAACCTGCAATACGATAATAGCATACACAGGGGATATGAAGGAACAATTTAACAGACCATACTTCAAAAGTACAGTCCATATTACGTTTGATGAACAGTTCACGATGAAGGACGTACAGAAGCTAACCAAAAACAAAGACAAGATTATAAACGAATGTGAACAAGTAAACCTCGATAAGAACCATCTCACGATAGTCTATTTTGTAAAGGACACTGAAATAGCGTCAAGAAGACTCCAAAATAACATTGAAGAAACTCTGAAAATAGCTAAAACATACAAGACGAGGGTAATAATAGTTGTAACACAGAAATCAGAGGACTTGCCGAAATGTATAAAAGAGTTGGAAATTAAACTAGATAACTTGTTTATGTTGGATAGCGGTACAAGAAAAATATCTGAACTGATAAAAGTGGACTTACAAATTAACGAAATAGCACCAGTGGAGAGAATCATGGTAGAACCTAAAATTGCAATTGATATGTACTACCAAACATGCACTATGGAATTGCTGAGAATAACTGAAAATTTGGAAGAGACTGGAAATCTGTTTCTGAAGTGCAGCATGAACCAAACTCCTGAGCATTTGGAAATTAAAGCAGAAAATCCTACACATGAAGAGTGGCCATTGATAGACATAAGATCGCCAACTAGAAAGTATCACAAAAGTACGGAAGCTACATTATACGAAATCAGGAGAGCGTACGAGATGGAGGCCAAAAGAAACTTTAAAATGCAAATGTTTGAAGAAATTAATGCCCCTGAGATCAGAGCAAGAACAGCTATTTGGGTACTAGCGATTGCATTAATGTATAACGATAAGTTGGTACTGCCGATGATGAGAAAGGAGCGGAGACAGATAGCTCGACAGAAAAAATTTGAAATAGCTGTGGCACCGATTCCTACAAATATTAAACAATGGCTATTGCAGAATGTAGAGATTTTACTGCTGTCTCCCACAAAAAAGGTACAGCAGAGATTTGAAAAACATTTCACAAGATTGCTGGTACAGCAACACACATTGGGAAGACCCAGCATAATCGAGTTAGCGAATAAAACAGGGATCTGTCCAAGTGAGATCGAAATTTTAACTGATGAAACAAAGAAATATATGTGGGGCGCGACTTCTAACACGAAACTAAGAGCACTTAAAAGCCAACTGTGGCTAACAACTCGAAATTTGATCAGAAGAGAGCATGTGGAAACGTTACAGACAATAAAGATGATGGAAGAAAAGAAAATTCATGAGGTAATCACAAAAGAGATAAGAAAATATCTGAAAAATTACCCTCAGTGTGCTTATACCAAAATTATCAAACGTTCAGAAACCATGCGGAAAGAAGGAAAAAATTGCCCCATCGAGATTATTGAGATGGTAAGTAAAAGTAAAGAAGAAATTTTACTGGAAGAAAAACTCTTACAATCTACCGACATAGCCTTAACTCCAAATATGCAACTAGTAATTGATAAAGTCAATCTAGAGAAATGGGGTGAACAGGAGCCCAGTGAACTATCATGGGTCNACGATCCATCCAGACTTGGCGCACACCAGTAGAATAGATGCGATTATGACGTTGATGATAGCCATAAAGGGCATGAAACTTTACAGAAAACATTACGACATATTCAACGAGAAATTAAACGAATTACGTAGTATGTGTACAATAGCTAAATCGCTAAAGAACCCGTCGTTCTTGAGACACAAGAAAATGCTAACAACAGAGAAAGACGTAGTGCTAAAAATCACTAAAGATGAGGCGAGATAATCAAGAAGGCGGCTGAAATGGTACATGGAGAGAGAGTGGTCATCCTTAATTAGCTATGCTGGAGGGGGAGTATGACATAATCTATCAAGACTATCATGATTGGTCAAGATAAGAGAAAAAGAATGAAGAAACAAAGACTAAAATTATTATTGATTATAATGATTAAATTGTAAATCATGATAGGATTGATTATTTTCACTTTGTAAATGTTTTGTGCAATTAATACTTAAAATTATACTCGACGGTATTTGACAAAACAAAAGATGGTCAAACAGCATAGTCAAATTAAAGCTGACGTTGCGTAAAATTAGCAGAAATATTAAAGCGAGGGAAAAACTGTCAACAA
>CABFPE010000221.1:946390-956542 GCA_900660155.1 Hofstenia miamia | reverse complement strand
GGAGATGATTCTCAAATTGACAGAAAGTACAAAATATCAGTTGATAAGATGGCATGATGAAGAATCCAGAAACCTGATAAAAGATTCATCACAGTTGAGGATAGATTCCTTAGAGAAATCTAGTGTATTAAGGGTGAGCAGCTTCTTAAGTTCTGTTTTTAAATTGTTTAATTTTTGTTGGTGGTTCCATGTCCATTGGAATGGTCTCTTAATTGTAACAAATTAGACATTTGTATGGTTTCAGTCCACTATCTTATTCATAAAAGCCAGAGAATAGTTGAAGAAACCTAGTACTTGCTTGATATCTTTTATTTTGTTTGGTGGAGTGATTTTTTCAATAGTGTCATAATGTCACAAGCCTCTTCTTTCAACCTAATTTTACCTTTTTGGATCTGTTGATCAAGGAATATAACAGATGTGTGCAAAATTTTGCATTAATAATCATTAACCTTAAGTAAGTTTAGGATGTTATCAAGTTTTTTTATGTGTTCTACTGGTGTTTTCAATGTAACAAGTATATCATCTATGTATGCAAGAATGCCTTTGTCTAACTGGTTGTTATCATGTTGTAAGACTCTCATCACATAGTGTTGAAACTGGGAGCATTACATAGCCTGAAGGCCATATAAAGCCATTTAAGTAGGCTGTACAGAGTGATAAATGCTGTTTTTTAATGTCACTTTTGCATATGGGTACCTGCCAATGAATGTTGCATAGATCTAGGGCGGTAAAGAATTAATTTTGTCATGCTGTGTAAAGTATTTCTTCAATGTGTGGGAGAGGATAAGCATCTTTCTTTGTTATATTGCTTAATTTACAAAGGTTGATGCATAACTGGTATTTATTGTTTTGTTTAATAAAAACAGTGGGTGACGCATAGGGACTTTTTGATGGTTATATAATGCCATTATTTAATAAATCAGAAATTATTTTAAAGTATTTGTGTCTTAAATTCACTGGCACTGGATGAACTGGATGGCATATCTGGGTGTTATTGATGGTGTGAATACAATGCTCCTCTCCTATAGCTTTTCCTAAACTAATGGTATTAAAAGTGAAGACTGAGTTGTGCTTTTGTAAAAGTTTGTTTAACTCCTCAACTTATTGGACAAAAGTCAATGAGTCTTGGCATTCACTACTAGAATTGAGTTAGAGTCATTGTCAGTTTTTGTTAGTTCAAGCAAAAGTATTGGTTTTGGTTTGATGATTGATGATGATGTCAGAAGTAAATGGTTGTTTTGATGCAAGTGTAATGAAGTGCCATCTAAAGGGCTCAATTTTTATGGTTTCCAGGGGATGCAATGTAATTTTTCATATTCAACTGATTCCAAATGTGTGATGATATCTTTGTTTGTTGGATCAATGGTAAGTATTTTGTGTATAAAGTTAATAATGCTTTGATATTTTTGTAGGAAATGTTTACCAAGTATCAAGCCATATGATAACATGTGTTTTGTTGCATTGACAATGAGTGTATTGTAGAGTCACTTGGGGCCTTTGTTTATTTTTATTATTTAATTTTAGTCACTCTCCAATTAATTTGGTGCTATTTAGTATCTTTAATTTAGTGATTTTATTAATTTGTGATCTTTTCAAACTTAAGTTTTGAATTTAGTAATTGTCCCCTCAAGCTATAGATNACAGAGTGATAAATGCTGTTTTTTAATGTCACTTTTGCATATGGGTACCTGCCAATGAATGTTGCATAGATCTAGGGCGGTAAAGAATTAATTTTGTCATGCTGTGTAAAGTATTTCTTCAATGTGTGGGAGAGGATAAGCATCTTTCTTTGTTATATTGCTTAATTTACAAAGGTTGATGCATAACTGGTATTTATTGTTTTGTTTAATAAAAACAGTGGGTGACGCATAGGGACTTTTTGATGGTTATATAATGCCATTATTTAATAAATCAGAAATTATTTTAAAGTATTTGTGTCTTAAATTCACTGGCACTGGATGAACTGGATGGCATATCTGGGTGTTATTGATGGTGTGAATACAATGCTCCTCTCCTATAGCTTTTCCTAAACTAATGGTATTAAAAGTGAAGACTGAGTTGTGCTTTTGTAAAAGTTTGTTTAACTCCTCAACTTATTGGACAAAAGTCAATGAGTCTTGGCATTCACTACTAGAATTGAGTTAGAGTCATTGTCAGTTTTTGTTAGTTCAAGCAAAAGTATTGGTTTTGGTTTGATGATTGATGATGATGTCAGAAGTAAATGGTTGTTTTGATGCAAGTGTAATGAAGTGCCATCTAAAGGGCTCAATTTTTATGGTTTCCAGGGGATGCAATGTAATTTTTCATATTCAACTGATTCCAAATGTGTGATGATATCTTTGTTTGTTGGATCAATGGTAAGTATTTTGTGTATAAAGTTAATAATGCTTTGATATTTTTGTAGGAAATGTTTACCAAGTATCAAGCCATATGATAACATGTGTTTTGTTGCATTGACAATGAGTGTATTGTAGAGTCACTTGGGGCCTTTGTTTATTTTTATTATTTAATTTTAGTCACTCTCCAATTAATTTGGTGCTATTTAGTATCTTTAATTTAGTGATTTTATTAATTTGTGATCTTTTCAAACTTAAGTTTTGAATTTAGTAATTGTCCCCTCAAGCTATAGATTATGTGTAATTGCTCATTTAATTTGTGAGGGAAACAAGCTAACTTTTGTAAAATGGTAAATATTTACCTTTTCTTGTAATAAATAGGGAACTCAATGTTATCAAATGTCAAATAAATTTTGTTCTCACTGTATAACATTTGCTCTTTCATTATTTTATTATCTACTAACCTTTTTAGCTTAGGTATGAATTTTATAATAATGCAATTGTAAGATCTGGTGATAATGTGGGAGGAGCTCCACTGTGCCTGGGGCAATAACTCACTCCTTGACAGATGTGAACCCATATTGTGGTTGCTTTAGGCTACATATAGGCATAGGCAATAAAAGAACTACTACATCTCTCAATCAAACATGCACATACTATCACACAATGCGAATATACTATGCCCTTGATGTACACAAATATGTGGTAATTACACGTTATTTTATATTTTTATTACATGAGCTGAGATGATAAGCACAGAGCTAAATTTGTTTTATTGAGCTAGAAATTACAACTTGAGATACATGATTAGCACCTTGGATTGTAAGGATGGATTCTAATGACTTGGTTTCAGTGAGATGCCATGTGAATTGATTGCTACTTAAAATGCCATCTTGGAATTATTTTTTCTACAATGAAATTGGGGAACTACTGATCTTCATTTGTTTTGTTAGAGCACAGGTTGCTCTTGGCAATGGTAATCTTCTGCAACCTTTGTACTGCTTGAGCTGCTAGATGCACCCCGTGATTCTACAGTATCATGGCTGAATTTGGTGTTTGAAATGGTAAACTCAAGTTCATTAATCAATCTCTTTGTATCTACATAACTGCCAAAAGTATTAATTAATCTACAGTTATGTGATTTAATGTGTGATCAATTTATTCTGATTTGGGAAGAACAGGTGTCTGTGATTATTGATTCTGAAGCTCTGGTATCTACAGTTACTTGTAAGATTATGCCATTTATTGTATCAGGGATTCTGTTTCTATTTAGTTTGCTTATTATAAGAACCATTCCTGCACAGTTGAGAGTCAGTGCCCTTTAAGAGTTTAAATCCTCCTCAGATTCAGAGTTGGATTTGTATATGTCACTATCATTGGTGTAATAACATTCTTCATTGGTTATAAGATGAATTGTTATCTGCAATTTGTGCTGTTGTGTCCTTTTTGTCCACATTTCTTACAGTATACTTTATTAAGAATGATGGCTTTTGGCGAATTGTTGAAAGTGGACAGCTTCACTTTAACAGTGGTGCCTGTTGCAGACTAAGTATTTTTTCTTGTATCAGTTGATTTTGTAACTCTAGTGTTTGTGTTCAATTTAATTTGACTAGAGATTTTAGTATAGCTTTTTATTTGTAATTTAGCCTCAACAGCTGTTTTAATGAAGGCACTGAGTTTGTCTTCAGGACTGCATTTCTGTTTGAATATGTGTGAAATCAGCAATAGCATGGCATAACCTATATGAGTGAACAGATCATTGGAAGAATATTCATCAGATGATTAGCTTAATTGGTATAAGTATTCCACTTGAAGAATGTATTCTTCTATATCATGATTTCATTGGTAGGTTGCTTAGTAAGATTTTGTATTAGCTGCATGCTGTCAGAGAATGAAAATGGTCATAGAAATTTTAAATCAGAAAAATTTCATCATATTTAACCAATATATCTAACTTTAGGTAGTAATTGTATGCCTTCTTGGTTAAAAAGCTCTGGAATTGTGCAAGTGCATGTTCTTGTCCAGCATAGTGGACTATGAGATTCTGCTCATAGGAAAAAAACCATTCCTCAGATGTTATAGATGTGCTGTATGATTTGCCTGAAAAGTTGTGTGGTGGCATTCAGATATTTAAATTTTCATTGGTTGTCACAGGTGGCAGGTTTGAGCAAAATTCTTTTTTCTGAGTTAGTAGAGATTTGATAGCTTTTAAGTGATTGTCAATTATGGCTAATTTATTGTTTAAATTTTTGAGGATTGGATGAAGATTTGGTGATTGAGGGAGTTGTGCACTCAGTGGTGTTAGCTCACTATTGGTAATCTGAGAAAATTTTTGAGGAGGTGAAGGCTTAAAAACACTTGGTTTGGTTTTCTTGATGTCCTGTGTTTTTGATGGTTGGAGTGGGTTGGATTACAATTATTAGAGTTTTCAGGATGCCTTTGATATTGTGTAGGTTTCTGAGGTGTATTTTTGTTGTTGTGACGTATTGTTGCAATAATTTGTTTTGTGCTTCTTGTGAAATTAAACAACTGGTCATTTGGATATTGTGTTCTTTGCAGTCTTCCTCTTGTTTTAGCAGATTGGTGTTGTAATTGATGACTTTAAAACATTTCTCATGTGTATTTTGGATTTCAGCTAGTAAGCATTTATTTTGGTTTTTGATTTCTTCAAATTCTTTGAAGTGACATGGGTTTTCCTTCTCTATGGATTCATATTCCTGTAGAATTTCACATTTATCTTTTTCAAGATGGAAATTGCCTTTAAGAGGTTTTAATTCTCATGGTGTAATGCATCAAAGTGTTTGCAATTTTTGATTTGGATGATTCAAGTTTTTTCTTTTAACTTCTGTAACTTGATTTTGAAGGAAAGAATTTTTTCAACAAGTTGTTCCTTCATGAGGGGTTGGATTGACTTGTTCAGGGCTATTAGTTTTTAGCTTTTGAATTGTTTGGCATGAATTTTCTTTCTGTTGTTGAAAAGGCTTTGACAGGCACAACTTGACTAGTAACCAGCAAGTAGTTTTGGTTGGTGTAGGGATTTACAAGAAAAATTTATATACATTGATGGCACCAGATATGATAGCTTTCCACTGCAGTTCCAATTGCAATTATGTCAACCAGTCACTCTTAATGGGGTTCTTCTTCTTTCTGGCAGATTCTTTAAGTGAATTCCCTAACAGTGGTAAAGTTAATTATAAACATTACTTGTACAATGTGTCCTGCATTGGTCACTATGTGGCATCAGCATGAAATCAGCATAGGTCCTAACTCCCTATATAACAAGGGACTAGAGTTGAGCATAGATTTGTCAATGTCACAGTTTGATAATCAACTCCTCCTAATTGTAGTACCCATTCCTAATAAAAGTAAAATTACACAGGAGATTGAGAGGGGTTGAGTGGCCACACTAGGTTTGACCTGCAACAGAGAACCTATTAGAAAGAGTCATATAAAAATAGAGCCCTAATTGAGAGAGAAGCCCCAAATGCTCTTGGGTGTAGTGTGTCAAATCTGTGTGCTAAGTGTAACCTAAGCACAGTGCATTACTTAACTCATGAATTTTTGGTGTTAGCAATAATCATAATTTAATCAGTGAATGAATGAGAATAACCACAAAGTCCCTAATTTTACACTTAACCTAAGTGCTGAAGGATGTTATTTGCTGAGCTGTACCACTGCTATCCCAGATCAAACAATTTCATCATTACAATGTTGGTTTGACATTGTAGTAGCATAAATGTGTCATTCAATAAATATTTGTATCATTTTAGTGTTGATATTTTGGCTAAATTGTACAAAGTTTGCAAAGTATTTATTGCTAGAATTTTATTGTCTTAAAGTATTTCACAACTTACAATTATCAATTTAGCACTGTAATCTTAAATATAACACAATTATCTAAAATGCAATGTATTTTCTACAATAGTATTTATTATAATAGCAGCAAATAGCAAATGTAATTAATGCTTTTGTACAAGTCAATACATATAATTTTTAGAAATTCTAGAAGAATGTTTGCATGTTAGTTGTAAGTGGCTTCAAATTTCAGTGTACAAATGGAAATCAGTCTGTTTCCTTACTAATTACATGTTCTTTGTTGTTTTAGTGTAACATCCTCCACCTAGCTTGTTACGCCGATGTTGTTTTGATATTGGCTTTGTTCTTACTGGGTAGGCATTCTTCAGCAAAGGCTAGACAGTTTAGCAAAACATAATTTTAGTAAAATGACAGTCAAAATAAAATGAATGAATTCTATTTTTCATTCAATTAGTAAATAATTCAATCATATATATATGAACAAAACATGTGGTAACAAAATACAACAACATACCATTACAAATATGAGTCAACCAAAAACTGGTTCTGCACAATAACCTTTTGAATGGCAATGGTCAGAAATACTGCATACAAAAAGCAGAAATATTTTAACTAAAAACAACACAGTTTGTAAAAATGCAAATTCAACAATTGATGAAATAGAGAAATTGTAAATTCTTTAATTTCAAAGTAACTATTGTAAAATTCCAAAGTAAAATACAATGACAGTATGCCACAATATGACCAACATATTGTTGAAATTGCAATAAGTCTCACAGTGCTTGCTTGTGTGTTTCCAACAAAAAATGAATTTGTAGTTTTCCTGCTCTCTGCCTACCTTGAGATCACAATTTATCATATGAGCAGACACCTATTCTTAAATATGCCTACTCCTTTTGTCCACCAGAAAATATGTTGAAGACAAAGCTAATGTGGAATCAGAATAGCAGGAATATTTTAAGTCAGGAAAATCAGCATATCATGCAGCACAAAATTGATGTGAATGTTTTTGTGAACTGATGCTGTCATTTTTAGAAAAGCTTGACAATCATGGTTGACAAGGGCCCAAATGAATTAAGTATACTTTTTGATTGTAGACAACAGCCTGGATCATGACTTACTACACTAGGATCAATGTTTTACTCTTGTCTTGACTGAAAGCAATCTTCATTCTCAATTTGATCCAAGGTTTTAATGCAAAGTAATGGTAAATCAAGGGAGATGCTACTAACATCATCAGCAACAGAATGGATCTCTGTCAGAACTATTGTAGCATGCTTGAGTCAGTCATGGAAGGTAGCCCCCATGATCAGGTTAAAGCATTTGACACTGTTGTTGTTTTGCTCAGAAAACTAAGACATCTTAGCCATTTGTTTTCAATTGTTAACAGCAACAACAGGATCATTTTCATCAGAAGCACTAGCACAGTGTGAAATAATGTTTTGTTGATTATAAAAAATCAAATCAATACCATAAGAACTCTCTACTTGTAGTTCCTGAACAAAAACTAGAGTTGACATACTTGGTATTTGTATGGAACTGTCTTGAATTGAATCTCTTGAATTATCAGTAGTGGCAATGCAAATATTGACACATGATGGAGTTGATAGTATATTAGCATGGGTACTTGCAGTTGAAGACTGTGACAAAAATCAACACATTAACTGTGACATTTGCACAGTTTTTTAGCCAACTGCCTATGTTGTGCAACACTTTGTTGAATTTGATTTTTCATGCTGCATAAAGAACTAGAAGTTATAGATATATAAATTATATTATTAACCACACTATACATAAAACATTGAGTATTTGACAGTAGAAATAGTGTACATACTAACAAGCTAACCAAATGTACATACAGAATTTAGTATTAAATGCTAGAAATAGTGTACATAATAACAATTTCTACTATGCTTAGCATGCCCCATAGTGATACTTGTCCTTTTCCTACAATAAAATTTACAATTAACTCTGTAGTAACAATAAATATAAAATTCATTGCTTTTCTTTCTAACCAATGATTTATGTGAAAATTTTAAAGTTTTTTTAACAAATTCCTTTCATTTATACTTCCCTTGAGAGGTAATATGTCATCGTGGCAAGCAAACACTTTGATAGTTAGAGCTGGTTAGAATTTTTTGTTACAATTGGCTGTTTTTTTTCCCCTGTTCTTTACTCTGGGAATGCCATGCACCCTGATTGACTGAGCCCCTGTTTACAGGTGAGCAGAAATTGTGAAAATATATTTGTATGTGATGGGCTGAGGTCATCACCATATTATGCACTTACAATATGAGGCATTGACATGGATGAGAATGCTAGAGGCTGTAAATGTATAAATTTGTGTTTCATCATTGATCTTCAAAGTGTGATCAAGTTTTTTCTCAAGATTAAAATTCCAAAAAATTGATTGAGTTATACACACAATTTAAATGCTTGTATTATGTAATATGCTTGGCCAATGATACTATTTTTCCATTGTTCATAAAACTTGATGCATGACTGCATAATGCTTGTTACAAATTTAATCTAGAGTAAAAAAAGCTAATTAGCTCTAGTAGTACAGGAGTTACAACCAAAATATTACTCTAAAAATTGTAACTTTTACTAGAATTTCTGCAGTACGAAATTCTTAGTCTCTAAAAATATCAGTATAGCAAAACTATATTCTATAACAAATCATTATGTATAATAACTTCTGAAATTATGGCATCACCTACTGCTTAATTATTTCAGAAGTTGCAATATTTTCAATAAAATTTGCTTACAAATTAATAGTTGTGTCTTGCGGAAATGCCTTTTTGGAATATCCTACAACAACCATGGTGAATATTGTTAAGAAATATTACCAACCCTAACTATGGTAACACTTTGGCTAATGCATTGCCAACAAATATTGCATGCATTCTATGGGACACTCAATACTTAAATTTGGCAAAAGCTAAGACCTACCTGTCAGCTAAATCAATACTGAAGGATCTATTTTTCCATTTATTAGTAAAGCTCCACATTCTGCTGTTGCAATTTGCAATATAATATGGCTGTATGATACTTGTTACAATCAAATTTACTGTAAAACGACTAATTAATTCCAATATTAAAGTGATTAGAAGCATACACTTGGTTGCTCCTGGACTGCATATAATTTTGAATTTCTTTTCTGTAAACATCTGATTATGATGGACCCTCAAATCCCTGCAGATCCCCACAGTATTTCAAGAGATGCATCATCCAAAAAGGCAACCAAAGCTGAATAACGTCGAATGATTATTATTAATTGAAATTAATTGTAAAAATTTAGTTAATGATCTTTAGTTATTTTTGTACAATGCAACTAAGATTTAATATTGTTCAAAATGAGAAAACTTGTTAGCCGATCAAGGAACAATTGACAAATTAAATTGAGTGAACTAACGCTTACGTATGAACAGCCATATTGGCAGACGAATCATTTGAAATTTAAAATCGGCAGGTACTTTTGTAGAAATTTTATAAATAGCTTTGATTTAACCATAATTTTGATGAACAATAAATTCTTCGGAGTTTATTTAATTTTCATTTCTACTTTATCTGGTTTGATTGTTTATTAAAATGTACAGCTAGGCAAGTTGTGTCTAGTAGTGGCTGGAGTCCATCACGGGATCGATTCTCAGGGTCCTTGTGCCAGTCACGAAACCGCACTTAAGTTACGGTTAGGAGTTTTTCGATTCTTGCCTAGTCTGACTATCGATCAATACATGTATGAAAATAATCAGTGCTTGAAACGACTGGATAGTCGACACTTAGGGATATTTATATATTCTTAAATGTAGGAGACTCGACTATAATTGACCAGATAAATGACTTTACATGTAGTATTAGTAAATGTAGGTATAGGGAACTGCAATCTTATTACATAAACAATTAAGCCGATAGTTTTATGGTAATGGCTATATTTAATATTACGTATATGCAGTTAGTGTCAACGCCCGGTTGCTTTATTAAATCAAAACAACAAACA
>CABFPE010000221.1:911033-942496 GCA_900660155.1 Hofstenia miamia | reverse complement strand
ATATATATATATATATATATATATATATATAATATAATATGTCTTGTCGCATTTTGCATTTTTTAGATAATCAATCTTTATGAATTTCCTTTTCACTTTGTTTTTTATGAAACGTTTAAAGTCAGTTGGATTGAGGGTGGGTTTGACGACACTAAGTTAGACTTTGAATACATTTGGTTTTGGATATAAATCAATATTGCACCTTGAATAAACATAACTGTAAAGTTGTTTAATCTACATTTGTATTTTTTGAAAACAATTAAAGCAATATGAATCTCTAACTGACATCTGCATATTCATATCAACACCATGTACAGTCCTACGTTTATTTTATTGTTTTTCTTGCACATTAATTATTCCACAAAATTTCTGAAAAGAATTCAATGTTCTTCGTCAACTATTTTTGAGGATTCAACAAAAATTTTAAAAAAAATTCGATTTTACTAATCAATTACTTCTGTGGATTTCACAAAAAGGGATTTCTTAAGCATATTGAAACTTAAATCGCAATAGCAATAAATGGAAAATCGAAAATTTGATTTATTGCATTTCTTAGTGACTCAGTTTGCTTTGTTTAACTAGAAATCAAGCAATACAATTCTCTTGTAAATAGTGGATTGTTTCAATTATTATTCAAGTATTCAAATGCGACAATATCAAAAATCCCTTCACTTTTGTGGCCCCTAATTATTATATTCATTTTGAAACAAAGTAACGATTCGCAAACAAACTAGAGGACTTCACAAATAAAGAAGTACAAAAGATTTTTAGAAATACTGCATTTCAAATTTATAACTTTAGATCTATATTTCTGCAATTTTAACTACCATCAAGCAATTGATTTTGAAATGTAGAAAAGGATTGTTTATCATGCAATGGCCTCATTTTATTTGGATGTACTTTTTGCGGTTATCAAATAGGCCAATCAAATATTTCAAAAAAACAGAGATGTGTTAAATAGCATATTCTTTGAATTGATTATATAAACGACTTTTTACATCAAATGCCTTGCGCCGAGTGGTATGTTTGGCCTCATTTCCTTTCATTTGTGTCCTCTCCCCCCCCCTCCACTTTTGTCATAAGCACTGCACTCCTGCAGAATCAGAATGTGTACATCATTGGCGATTGGAAAACTGAATAACTCATATTTGAGGAGAACTGAAACCTTCTTTTCAGTTTTTAAGAATATTGTAGCATATATATATATATATATGAATTTAAGCCCTATGCATAATTCAATTGGAAATTTAATGATGAATTATAGTGGAATGCCAACTATTTGTGTAGTTATTAGGAAGAAAATTATTTCGTATTCCCCATTTTTTGTAGAGTATTGCGCTTAGCACATCCAACTTTTGCTAATTTATGAACTGAATTCAAGAATATAAATTTATGACTTTGATTCACAATATAATTAGTCTTCAACTTGTTTCTTATTGGAAATTTAATGCGATTGATTTCACTGATGTGCAAGTTTCACGATTCATAGCATACTATGCTCGTAATTTCTAATGCAAATCAATACATTTATGCAAATGGTAAGCAAAATCGGAAATAACTGAAACCTCATAAAGAGACTCGAATATCTTGAAAACCTGTTCTAACTAATGAATTGAAACATAAAATAGTCGAAACTGCTGTATGCGAATTGAAGTAGATTCCTCTTCAAGCGCTTGCATCAGCGAACTCATAAAAGAAAATACAATACAATGCTATGTATTTTGAATCAAGCCCATAATAAAATAAAAATTATACAAAGCTCCTGCTAGTTCTGAAAATATAAAAATTTTTATTGGCTATTAAGCTATTTTTGAGCAGTTCAAATTCTGCAGTTTATTGCATGTTAGTTTTGTTTCAATTTGATTTTCTTGTTTAATCAACAATGGAACCTTACCTTGCCAAAAAATATTTTAGAAAATCCGTGTTTTGCCGTGTTTAAAACGTCTTATAACGTGCAACCAAAAAAAACGAAACCTACTTGAGCAGCATCCTTTAGGTGAGCCCACTTCATGTAAATGTATTCATTATGCTTCAAATCGAGAAGACATACAATATCTGGCCTCAATTCTGCCATAGAAGAGTGAAATCAAATTAAAAATGCTACATCATAATTTCAACCTTTGATTGCAAAGGCGTTTATTTGCATAGTGTTGCCGAATGGCAATAAGCCTATTTTGGCTAATTATAAAAGTTTGGATGCTATTTAGAAGCAGTTACTTAGTAAACAATAAATTTAGAAAAAAGCTTTTCGTCCCATATTTTTATGAGAAGCTGCTTGAATTCAACGTTGTGATAGCTATGGTTGAATATCTAATTCTGAGGTTATCACTGAAGCACTGAGATATTTTACTAGAAATACAGCTTCTGCTGCTACAGAATGTATTTATAACAACATCTCATCGGTTAATACTGCGTGTGGGTAATTACAATAAGAATTTCTCGTATATTGTATATGGAGTTATTTGCTCATGAGTAATTAAAATTCTTCAGTGTGTTGCCATTTGTCAAAATATGCACAAGAGGGTTAACAGTACTGTAATTTCATAATTGTGTATCAAAATCTTCATGCATTGGGTTCGATTTGGACATTCATTCCGATAAACAACAACGTACANTGAAGCACTGAGATATTTTACTAGAAATACAGCTTCTGCTGCTACAGAATGTATTTATAACAACATTAGTACTGCGTGTGGGTTAGTACAATAAGAATTTCTCGTATATTGTATGTGGAGTTAATTGCTCATGAGTAATTAAAATTCTTCAGTGTGTTGCCATATGTCAAAATATGCACAAGAGGGTTAACAGTACTGTAATTTCATAATTGTGGATCAAAATCTTCATGCATTGGGTTCGATTTGGACATTCATTCCGATAAACAACAACGTACAAGCCATTTTACAAGGACACCTTTCTATCTCAGCATTCTATTCAAGTCCTTTCCACTCTTGCAAATAGTGTCCTTAGTAAAATGTTTTTCTCATTATAAATTTAGATTTTGCTTAAGCAATGGAAATATAAATATATTTATATATTTCACAAGTTGTTGATTGTTATCGACGTGCTTGGCATTCCTGCGCCTTAGTGTACCTAGTGGAAAATTTTCTCGTCATACAGTTTTATCATCAATAAATATAGATTTTGCTTAAGCGTTGGAAATGTAAATGTTATATTTTGCCTCCGAAATAGAAAAATTGTTTTGAAATGGGTTTCCTCGTTTAACTTTTTTAGTTTATTTTCAATAAATATTTAATTTTCTTGATGACGCACAAATGTGGGGCCGAAATGCTGACCAACGTTTTTTACATGTAAACATTGCTTAAGAAAATATTTGAAAACTGAATATTACAGGGTGGCCATAAACGTAAAACGTACAATCTCTTATGTTTACAAAAACAACAATATTTTAAATTAGCAAATTATTTTTATTAATAAAACGACAAAAGAAAAGTTAGATAATTTACAGATGGTCAAAATGTTCACATGAAGAAGTCATACATAAGTAGATTCGATAGTGAAAGTCATCATAAACACGGTTTAGTAATTGTTGATTACCATTGATTTTCTGGCAGGCATCACGAATTCTGCCTCGCAAATGTTCAATTTCCTCTATTCTCACTGCGTACACTAACTGTTTTAGGTGTCCACAAAAGTAATAATCCATTAGGTTAAGATCAGGCGATTGTTCTTCAATTGTCAGTGATATTTTTGGGTTAAAGAAAGCTAGAGTAGTTAATGATTAGTCTGCTTGATCGACTATCACACTGACGCACATTAATTGATGACTCATTCACAGCCCATCAGAATTAATTTGAGAAGACAGTGTATCATGATCGAGTAATTCTAAGCCTTTGATATCCTTAACATTTTGATATTTACCTAGGTGCGCGACTTTATGGCCACCCTGTATTTTAACGCAACGGGATTGCACTACATTGTGAAGCAAGTACACATTATAGTGCTGCCTTTCTTCAAAGGAAATGTTTGTTAGATTTGGGGCAATTTACATTTGAAAATCAACATCAAATCAAATCAAACCAATTTAAATTGATACCAACATGTTGATATCAATTCAAATCAATATCAACGGCAACCCTGCCAGTATATATTATTTTCAATTGAATATATTTCTTGCGAAACCTAATTGATCAAAGTGGACCCATTCCAAAAAAAGTTTGAAGGACTTTAAAATATTGGTATATTTCCTCTAGTATAACAATATAAACTTTGATTGCCCTATTACTTGTTAGACTTATTTATTTGACGTTCTGCAGGCAACCACAGAAAAGAGTAGGATTAAGCACTCCTTGCAAATGAAACTAAAAATTAAAATTTTGTGAAAAAAACATTATTATTAATAAATTGAATTTTTCATAGTTTTGTGAACTTATTACATGTATATTTGCATGATTATATATATATATTTTGAGTTAGGCTCTAAGTTCATTTTCAAAATTCTTAAGGTTAATTTTGTAAATCCATTATATTTCAAACATTAAATGCGAGCGTAATGTGTATAAATGATTGATTTAGGAAAGACCGCTGCAGTTTGTACTATAGAATTGAACTGGACAGTTTGAAAAATCTAAATTTCATCTCAAGGTGTTACTTAATATAGAAATATCAAATTTTGAAGTCAATTTGGACCTTTCAAATTTGAATTTAAGTGTTGATCTAAGTTTGTTCAAACTAGAAACTGAATTTCACTAAACCTCAGAATAAAGATAAAAAATCCTAAAATAGAGTTAACGTATATAATCTTAAATACAATGGTATAGTAATGTTTGTAAAAATATTTAAATGCATACATTCATTAATACAATGGCAAATTGTTGAGATTTGAATATATGATTATAAATCACAATTTTAAGCACAAATTTCATTTCTCAATTTTGTAAGATTTGAGAACTTTGTTTTTTGAAAAATATGCAAGATTCAAGCTTTTAAAGTTAAGAGTTAACTTATTACTTACTCATGCTCCCCTGTCTATAATGTTTTTGAATTTGCATTTACTTTCTGTCATTGAATTGCAATCGACGCGACTAGATGCTTTAATCCAAATGCAGTGTTTAGTTTGCACCTGCTTGGATACTATAATAACGGTGATGCCCATTCAAATCAATGGGCAGTGCTGCCACCAAAACTGTAGTGGTCGCTTCTAATCGACTCTCCAAAGGAAATAAATCGCACGAATGTGTAAGTACAAGTGTTGGAGATGCACCTTCAGACAAAAACTGGAATTTTTTAAGTTCTGGGAATTTCACTGACAAACCAATTGCGCATAAATTGGAGAAAAACAGAAACAATCAACTATTTTATTGTTATTATTCAAGTGAGGAATCTTACAAGTTTATACGTGTGATACTCGAGGACAGTCAGGAGGGAAACAAGAAATATTCTTCTAGAAATGTTCTAGTTTGTCTATCGCCGCAATATCATTTAAAATTCAAACTGGTAAGCTTTGCCCTATTCACTTAATTTAGTTGTGCATTTTTTAAATGTAAAAGTCACTATTTGTTTGCTTTGTTAATAAACGTAAATTTCAAATTTTAGGTTGATGATGTCAAAATGATGTTTTTCACACATAAGATCTATAAACGGTTAAGATTTATATCAATATGTGAATTATGGACAATGGCATTATTATTGATTTCAGTGTTTATACACTTCTCCTTAGCCAATAAGCAATTCAAATACAACTGTTAACGTCGTTTTAAAAAAGATATAACTATTGATTTTGGAAATCCTGTTGCATTATATACACTTATAAATATCTTGTAAGTATTTATATTCCACCATCACCTGTAATTTTTGGAAGCATATATGAATATACTGGGATAAGAACTGTAAAAACAAAGCATCTTCAAGAGAAAATTAACAAAAAATTGTAGGAACCTCAAAGATATTAAGCACTTGGCAAATCGTCTTATCCTAATTATGCTTTATATAATTTGTTTGTACTTAGATGTTCCTGTGTTTCATATTTGAGCGCCAGCGATCACCGATTTTTCCGAGCGAGCAGTTCAACCGGTTAATGTCAAAAAAATCAGAAATTGAATATGCCTGATGTTTTTAGGGCTCATTTAATAGTCACACACCAAATTTAGGGCATTATTTATTAAAAAATATATGAAAATGAAAAAAAATGAAATATATTGTAAAAAGTGGATTTATATGCCAGTTGATCAATTATAAATGCGTTTTTAAACTAATTTTTACATTTTCAATTAATTGGGGGTTTTGCAATATCTGATATAATTTTAATGTTGATATTAGCAGTTATTCTCAGTAAAAATGAGTTCCGGTTCCGGCCATATCAAAAATGCTGATTTCAGCCAGAATATGTCCGACTTTATCCAGTTTTGTTATCACTGTCAGTAAACTACATGCTTAAGCCATTTCTAATACCAGAATTTCAAAAAACAGCAGAGGCTCCAGTCTTGTTTCAAAATAATACGTAACGCCCTCCATGTACAATTTTTTACCGATATGAACTGAGCCAATTTATGAGCACATAAATTAGTCTAAATTACAGGCTTATTGATAATGATAAAGGTGATTGCGAAAAATATATTTTGTCGTTTAAACCAAACTAGATAATATGAATATACTACGCAGTCGAAGAACCAAAATGCATCAAAAATTGGCAAAAATCAATCAGGTGTCAATAAGGGTTTATAACTTTTATAACATCAAAAAAATATTTCATCGAAATGTAAAGATATAACAAACGCAAAGCAAAAAACAATTATTTGCAGACAACATCCAATAAATTTAAATAGCAGATACAAGCTAATTTAATCCAATACTAAACATGTTCTTACCGATACAGCTACATTTCGTCCATCTATGCTTAATTCGATGCAATCTTTGATACTAAGCTTAATTATACTAGAATTCTTCGTTTTACTTATAAAAATAAACAAAGTATTTCAAACAATTTTATGAAGAAAATAAAGAAGGTAGATCCATTAAAAGGTAGAAATACTTGAGTTGAATCAACAGAGAAGAAAAGGTTTCTTACTATTGTTTACTATTTCATAAGTCCATGGTTCTAGTAGTCTGTAGTTCTATTCAACAACATATTTTGCTATACAATTTATTTTTATTGAATTTGACTTAGAGTATATATGTATTGATTTATCTTAATGATGTTAAATTAAAATTCTATCATGAAATATTTAATACTTAAATATTTAGGTGAAACCTCATAACCTCAGCATTGATGAATTGAGTTGGAATCAGCAAATCATTGAATCAAACTTTCTCGCGAGAAAAACTGACTATGAGGTTTGCAATGATACTGCTTTTCCTAAGGTAAGGCTTACGAAATTTCTCTATGAGCCGGGAGAGGTAAAGGCTTCCACTTGGAATAATCTTTGGATTGATTTTCAAAACCAAATTAAAACTTTGCAAGGTAAAATGGAGAATCCCGCACTTACAGAATGGGATCCATTTGGTCCACAAATGAAAATAGGCTTTAACAAGAACGGATTATTTTCGGATATCTGTTCGTCTGATGGCAAGGTGGATCCATTGAAATTGGAAGATGTAGTGCGTAGACCTGAGTCTATATTATGCTTTAGTCAGCCACTGAAATATTTCTCTGAGTACAAACCTTTAGATGAATGTGTTAAGCAGCTGACATTGGCTGAAGTCGTAAAAAGACATAGTGGGAAAAGATTCGATTGCTCATTTAGTAATCTTCCTAATTTAGCAATTAATCATGAACTCGTGAAGAAATTAACCAGACCTCGAAGAGCATTAAGTGTTGAAGACATGGGAAAAATGCGAATTCGGATAGCTATTTACTTCAACAAAACATACAATCTAATGTTTTGGAATAAATCCGCAATTAATAAAATTAACAATTTTATGAGCTTTGGTGCTAAAAATATGAAAGAATTTCAAGATATTTTATTGAACAATATGCACAAAAAAGAAGAAAAATCAATTGAAAATAAAAGAGAATCCTCCGTTGTGAACTCAGATCCTATAGACAATGAACTTAGCTCCACTTTGAAGAAAAATGCTTTAGCGCCTTTTAATGAGTCAAAAGTTGTAATATCAGGGAATCAACATGAACTTCCACGTGTAATGATTAGTTATAATTGGACAAGTGCTCAAACTTTGGCGAAAATTCTGCATGAAAAACTTATTTCAGAAGGCTTTGAGGTTTGGATTGATATTCTTAATATGGGAAACAACATTAAAAAATCAATGGCAGAAGGTGTTGAATCTTCTGAAGTTATCCTTACACTGCTAACAGAGCTTTATTCGGAAAGTAGCAATTGCAAAAGTGAGTTTCATTATGCCGAGGATCTCAAAAAAGATCGGATTCCTGTAATAGCCCAAGCTAACTGGAAACCTGCTGGAGAAATAGCTATTGCAATAGCGGGAATGAAATATTACGATTTCTCTACAATGGAAAAATATAATAAAAATGTTGATTTATTAATCAGAAATCTACGAAATGAGCAATATCACGAGAAAATAAAAATGCGAAAAGAACGAGAGCTTTGTGAAAGAGAAGCATTTGAAAAGAAGAAACAAGAGGAAAAGAAAAAACGGCGGGAAGCATATGAAAAATCGTGGAAAGAAAAGAATGAAAAGATGCAAGCAAAGAAAGACAGAGCAATAGCATTATGGCGAGAACGTGTCCACCTATCAAATCCCGGGAACTTAAACCTTACATGTGGCATGAAGACCATAAAAAGTTCGAAAAAAATTCATAAGACGAGTCTGACGAAAACACTTTGACTGCAAATCATAAATTATCCGAAAATTATCATATTTGATTTCTTACGATATTATTAATGAGATCGGAAAGCACTATGCTCTATGAAAAAGTTTTCTATTCTTAGACCACGAGGCTTTTACTATGAAATGCGAAATCCTTTCATGAAGTCTTCCTGTATTGGAATGAAAATTACTTTCGAATATAAGAATTACAATTTTGGAAGTGCAAACATTAATATCTGAAAAGAATTAAGTATCATTTTCAAAAAACCATATATATATATATATATATATATACAGTGTTATATATGTTATTTTAACACTAGAAAGCTGTAAATAAATTTAAATCTGACTTTTTCAAATGCGAAACTTATGGAATAGAAACCAGATTTCCACAAATAGCAAATTCAATTAAATTATCAACATTATTGGAAGTATATGTACCTGCTAGTGTTTTTGTTGAACGAATAATGAAGCTTTAGGGTCATTTGACTTTTCTAGTGTTAAATTAGCTATATATTACTTGTTATTTATTAATTTTATAAAATTGTTTTACAAAAATTTATATTTTACTCGCTGCTTTACTTATTGATTTTCACTTTTGCTTATAAATGTCTTGACAAGGCTTTCAAGAATCTTATTCTTGAAACAAGGTTTCTTTAAGAATATTTCCATTTCACAAACACGAAAACGCTTGTTAAGAAAATGCATGTGGGTTATTTTGACAATAGATTGCAGAAAATTGAAATTATTTTGTAATACTAATATTAAAAATCTAAAATTTAATTTGCAGCACTAAAGCAAAAGTCAATATTTTTTAAGACAGTGCAGATTGACTAAATTCATAATTTTTCCCTACCAATTTTAAAACGAAGACCGTTTATGGGAGGGCGAACCTGAGACAAGTCGCATTGAAGAGTGGCCCATGGCAAATTTGTACGGTAAAACTTAACCAGCTTAATTCTTGTAAATAATAAATATGCAAGAAATTATTTTGTACTCCATTTAAATAGTATAAATGTTACAAATCAATGTGCATGTAATTATTCTTATAATCCTAAACATAAACAACTACGTCAAGGGCCTTAAATATATAAATGTATCCGATTATTTCCTTTTGTTAGGAATTTTTTATTTTCCTAGATTTACTAGCTTTAACAGTTATTTATGACTAATTCAAACTATTTTCATGATAACGAAACAGCCTCTAAAAGTGATAACCTTATCTTTATTTGTAGTGGTGATCTTAATGAAGAAAGAAATTTAATTAATGAAGTAAACTTAGGTGTTTGAAATGCAATTAGAGCATCTGAAGTGATTCTTAGGCATAATTTGATTTGGAAACCTTTAAAACGAAGTAAAAAATTGCCACAAAAGTTTCTGATACACATCTATTGCCATCATTGACAAAATAATTTCAGATATGAAGAGACGATTTTCTGATGAAACAATCAAATCTTAGTAGACCTCTTCTTTCTTATTGCAGCAAATGAAGATTTCTAAAATGCAGAAGAACTGAATTACATGGTTGTAACATATGGAAGTGACTTAAGGTCTGAGTGTTACACTGTGAAAGGATTAATTCAACCCAAATCAATGAATATAACCACCATTGCAGGGTTCATGCTATTTCTCTAACCTTACAAAGATGCATTTTTGAACTATATATTTGTGCAAATTGCCATGACATTACCAATAAGTACTACAGGTTGTGAAAGAAGTTTCTCCAAGCTACTTAATGACGGATGAATGGTTGGACAATCTTGCAGTCAAACTCGAGCCGAGGAAATTTATCTTGAAGACGTTGCAACTAAATTTGCAAATAATTGAAAAAGAAGAATTACTTTTGCTTAAATTTGTCAATTATTCTGTTTTATTTGATAATTTTTTAATATTTTTGAGAAAATTAAAAGACACTAAGATTGAGAGCCTAAGAATAAAGTTTGAATGTCATCTGGACAAATAAAAACTTAAAATGAATATAACAGCCGTTGTTGTTCTGCGCATGTTTAAAATATATAGAGTCGGTTTTTACCCAGCATTCCCAAAAATCTGGCGGATCCAATTGGGGAATGGAAGGTATGCATTTCTCCAACCTCATTGGCAAAATTCTCGTCATGGCTTTTCATTTTTTCAAACTNGTAGGAGACCCATAATGAGACCAATAATGATCTTATATATATTGTTTGTAATTGTATTCATTTTTATTATATGTTAGGAAGCTGCAATTAATTGTAAATACTATCTAAATCTTTTTATCTTGTGGCAGCTAGTGTCTATCGTGATTAATTGTATTTATATTTTACATGTAGGGTAGGAAGCTGCTCTAATTATTAATTAGTCTTATATATATTGTTTGTAATTGTATTCATTTTTATTATATGTTAGGAAGCTACAATTAATTGTAAATACTATCTAAATCTTTTTATCTTGTGGCAGCTAGTGTCTATCGTGATTCATTGTATTTATATTTTACATGTAGGGTAGGAAGCTGCTCTAATTATTAATTAGCTTTTACTGGCAGCTAGTGTCAAAGCATATTTGCATATTAATTATGTTGCTTGAAATTACACACAATTGAGAGGAGATAATAAGTCGAATTGTGCTCCTCCTTTATTGTCACTTAGTTAGGGTACACATAATAAAAATTAGTCTTTGAGAATGAGCTGAGTTGATGGAACTTCATTCTGCTACGGCATGGCGGATGGCTTCTTGGTGATCAGATACCACTTCGGGGAGTGGGCCCATTGTGGACTGGAGTCTCTCTCATATCTATAACTAAATAATGACTGTTACCTNATGCATTTCTCCAACCTCATTGGCAAAATTCTCGTCATGGCTTTTCATTTTTTCAAACTCAGAAGCACTGCTTCATTAAAGATTTCTATCCTTAAAGCGAAAATTCCCTTCTCTAAAGAATAAAATGCAAGGGCGTCTTAATATAGTGAAAATTCGATTACCCATATTTCAAAAATACAATTATCTGCATTTTGCAAACTAATTTAATAAATATGATAATCATGATTGTCCCAATAGCATTACATTTAGATGTCAATGGAATATGCATAATCTTCGACTTAAGTATGTTGGCCAATGCTTATAATAGAGCATTTACATACATTGTTGTCACATCACATTTTAATGAATACTACTGAAAGAAATTAAAAAATTACACATAAACTTTTTTCAAATGCTCTTTTCAAACAAAGGATTAGCGAACAAGAATGTCAGATTGAACTTAGATCAATCTAGAAAGAATTTAATGCCCTTCTAATATGCTTGAATTCTTAACAAAAATATGCACGTCGAATAACCAAAAACATGGCCAATAACTACATATACAACACTGACTATATTTCTAGTTGTCAATTGTAGAAAGCGTATACGCAAATAATACTGATTGTGAAAATTTTCTAATAAGAATTTTCTAATCAAGCGAAATATTAGCTTCATATAAATTGTGATACAAAACATTATTTAATCCGATTGCAGTAAACCATTGGCGATTCTTTTACTAAATGCCTTCACCTTTTTCCACATAGAAACAGAGTAGATAACCAATTGGCGAATTTACCTTGAGGCTTAAGCTTGCTTTGATTACACCTCACCTCCCATTGTTGAAAAAAATGAGCACGCAAGGTCTTCACAAAATGTATTAGATTTTAAATTACTGCATAAATTGTCTTTCTACTTTTGTTGAAATTCAGATTGAAGCACTATTTCTTATATGCACATACCTTTTTAGAAATTCATTATTTTTGTGAATATTTATTATAGATCTTTTATATCTCTCCTAGAAATGTTGAATATATTGTTAAGAAATTAAATAGTTGTTACATTGTAAAAATTTTTTGTTATGATATACAAATGCAGACATTCCAAGTTTCTCGCAATTACCATGAAACACCCGCAATGACTTTCTTCCTGCATATTTTAAATTGAAATAGATCACCCTCCGTTTAGAAAATTTCATTCAATGCTTTTTAAATTAAAAAAGGTTCACTGGTTTATCGTCCTGCTAAAACTGCTGCAGCAATTTCAAAAATATTCTGTACATGTTATAAATAGCATCGGGCTGTAAATAAATTCATGGTATACAAATGTATATTTTATAGTTCCGTTCCATGGATGCTTGCAATTGGTAATAACAGGTTACTTTGAACCCTATAAATGGTCTTCGCGTTAAATTTAAATAGAAATGCAATAATTGCAATCTCTTAACAAGGACAACAAGCAAATTTTCAAAATAATGGGTGAACTTATTAAATATATTGTGCTTATTTACATACAATATGTAACACATCTATTTTTATAATATGAAATTATGTATTCATTTGTGAGAAAATATGGCTTAAATTGGTCATTTATGTCATTTATAAGTTCATAACTTCCCATCAATTTTTTCTAAATCCGTGCCTGGGCGCTGCCCCTTGTTTATGGCATAAAAAACATTGCATAAATCATTTGCTTTAAGGGCAATAACAGACGCATAAATTTCTATTGTTATTTCTATTTTTATTGGTAGGGAGACTTTTTCGAACTAAAATATTTGAAAGTTTGACTGAAAAATTTTGACTTTTTTTACTTAAAAATGTAATTTTTTACCTAAAAATGGATCTAAAAAATATTTAGCTTTTGTAAAATTCGTGTATTCTATGCTAAACATAATCAACTATGTAGTAAGAATCACCAATATTGAACTGCACATTATCCTTGGCATTTTTACTGTCTTAAGCATGATTTTTAACTTTGAAAAGAACCTTTCCTTAGAAGCAGAAGAGTACTTGCTATTTTCATCAAATCCATATTCTGTAAAATTTAATGAACCGATTCTTGCTCTCTCAACAATGACACCCTTAGTAATGGCATCTTTATAAACATTGGCAAAATATTAAAATAGTAGTTAAATGCTTGCTCTAACTTATCTCTCTTTTAATAGTTAAATATTTTGCAGGGAAATTTTCCCATTTTTTGTAACCAAGAAATTTATATTTTTAAAAGCTAAATGAATTGGAAATGAAGATCAGGGCTTATAGGTAGAGACTTCCTCGTACTTAAACTTTTGGCTACAATTTTAATGTGAAACTCATAAATTTCATCATATCCCTTACTAATAAAAAATGTTTCTTGCATTATATGTTTTTAAGGAGCATTTTATGAAAATGTTAGTAAATTGTTTCTCTTCAAAAAATTTAACCTAAAAATTTGACAACAAAAAAATTCAATTTTTTTTACCAAATTCCAAATGTTTTGTTTTTATTTTGACTTTAATTTTTTTTGTAAAATATGCATGCATATGCATTAAAGCAATTAAATTTCTAAATATTTATACAAATTCACCTTTATTTCAATTTTGACTTTTTTTACTTGTGTTCGTCCTAGGTATGGTGTTCTATTGCGCAATGGTTAAGGATACAACGTGAAAATTCGCGGGTGTCAATACAGGCCTCTCTTATCTACATGATTTAATCGGCCTACCCAATCGGACCGCAGCCCCAACTTTGTTGACTATTAATAATAGATTTTCTGATTATTTATTTGAAATGACGACTACGCGATCCACAACTCGAATTAGTTTGATTTAACGTATTTTCAAATTTTATTACACCAAGGTTTCAATTGAGCCAAATCTTTGTACATTTAAATGTAGATGAGTGTATGTGGGTGATTATAATCTTAACACAGTTCAGCATTTCTTAAGACTACCTAAAAGATCGAAATTTATTCTAAAACGCATATTGTAGGAATATTCTAGACTATGTAGCTTTCCAATTATCTTTATTTAGTAGCAGGTTTCTGACAAATTCTGAAGGAAATGATAACTTAATTCTAAACGCATTGGGGGGGCGATTCTAACCCCATGCTATTATTGTTCAAGAACTTTCCTTAAAATTAATTTTTTGCTAATTTTTTCTAATCTTTCCTAAAAAATACATGCGAACAAGATAAAGTTGAGGCGGAATAATTTTTTGAGTGAAAAATTTAATTCCAGCAAAAAATTCAAAAGTTTTTGATGCAACATGAAAAACTCAGTCAATATTTTGATAGATATCGAAATATTTATATAAGAAAAGTGATTGACTCATCATTATTAAAGGCCATTCTGTCAAAAAAAATGTAAAAGTGATAAAAATTATACTTTAGTACTACGATAAGTTTCTATTGATTTGTCACCCCTGAACCACCATGGCAAAAAAATGTGGCAACAAAATATTTTCTGTGTCATACCTATATCGGGGGAGGAGCCATGAAGGCCAAATCTAAAAAAAGAATATAACATTTTCAATTGGTGGTATATTTTTAATCCAACAAGACAATAATAATTAAATATGATTACATACTATATAAAAAGTGGACTAAATTACAAGAGCATTGATGCTGAACATCAGGCTGAAAATGGCAACCTCTTGGGGTGGGACAAGAGGATTTGCTTGCTGTGAAAATTGTTATTTTTTTAACTTGTTCGATTTTTGACCTTGAAAGTAACCTTAATTTATATTATTATCTTGCGTATTTGTTTTTTGAAACATAAATAAACATTATTCATTGACCTTATTTCTAATTTAGTTGTTCATTTTTAGAAATGTCAGTTTATGCAAAATTATAGAAATGGCTTCCGTGATTATGTTGCACTGGTTGACATTGAACGTATTTTTTGTTTCTTGTTAGAGTAATTATCTGACAATAGCTAGGAGGAATATGAATTCAATAAACTGTTTCCTTTTGTTTTTAATGCCCAATTCATTTAGGTATTTTTTCAAAAGTTCGTGACGTCACAAATTATTTGCCCATAAAATCGAAACCAGTTAAATTTTTTTTAAAAAATTGGCAAGGATGTATTGCAAAGGTGTATCTTTCATTTTTCCAAGGTCCATTACTTTATCTTTATTAGTTGTTACCTAATTTAGTTGCTGCAGTTCTACAAAAAGTAGATTTTCATTTTCTCTTAAGACACTATATGGTTAATTGTTATATGCGTTGTTTTCTAGGAGTTTTATTAACTTACAGAAACATCGTCAGTATTTCTTTCAAAATATTTCTTTTATATTCACTAGATTTTACAACATTGACTAAAGTTTTAAAATTTTGGATTATGCTAAATTAAATTTGTAACTGCAATTTTCTTTGGAGTTTAATGTCGGTTGCAGGGATTTTATGAAAAAAATCAATTATCATTTCGTTTGAGCACCTCGTTGCTTTCTAAAAACTTAATTAAGACTCAATAGTAAATAGATGCCCCTCCGGAATAGATACGAATAAACAGTAGACCATTTCCTTTTTCTTCTTCAGAAGAGGAATAATCCACAACTTAAAAACTCATTCCTGTCGGGTAGTCTTCATATGCATGTACTACGTCGTGATCCAGGAGAATTTCGATTCACTAACCCAGGTATGGGTTTCTGAACATTTCCAGAAGGTACTAGCATTTCTATAGGTTTTTTGATAATCTTTTCTTGATTTGGGGGGCTAATGCCAATTGGTCAATGTTTACAAATTTACAAAGCCTTCGTGGATCTCAATGCCATACTGGACAACTAAAAGTCTGTTCATGAAACTAGAAAGCACAACATTGTCATTAACAGTTCGTTCTGGTAGAATCTTTAACGTTCTTCATAACACATTGTTTTTATCTATAAGCAATTGCTGAAGACTTTGCGAAGATAATTATGGGGTGCTTGATTTACTTTCTTCATGTTGATAGTATTATTTAACTCTTCAATAAACTCTAAAATACTTTCATCACAATTTTGTCCATTAATGCTCTCACCTGCTGAAATTCTGCTCTAATTTTCCATTCCTCAAGCAACTATGCTATAGTGCCTTTTAAGACCAAACCTTTGAGATTTTAGTTTGCAAATCTGCTCATTTCTCACTTGTAGGAACACAATTAGTTTTGATTTTATGTTTGAACAATTTAAGCATTTGATCAAACCCATTTAATATTCGTTCAATATTTGCTCAGGATAGACCATTTACACGGATCTTCTTCTTGCTTAAATTGTCACTAAGCCAATGCAGAAACATCAGAATCAACCCAAATTGTAAGTCTCAAGATTCTTCATGATACAGCCATATAAAGACCTCCCACTACAACTTCGAACTCGGCTTTGTTGATATGTACATAGTCTTTTTTGCGCAAATGCCAGCTATCCTCAATAACATGACCATTCACTTCTAAGACTGCTGCTCCTTCTAAGTTACTTGCAGCATACTAAAGTGCAATATTTCCAAATTAAAATATCAACATTCCATTTTCTTCCCACGAGTTCATTCTTCTGAATTAGGTTATCATCAGTAACCCATACTAGAAATTCTGCACTAACATTTTGATCCCAATCTAGAACTGGTATTGAATGCTTAATGAAGCTGAAGATAACTCGCAACTGACATGCAATAGGAAACTGAGATGACACTTTGCCAGCTCAAAGGAAACTACTCATTTACTCGAATTTGAATGCCCACTGACTTCTCACCATTTCCACCTACGGGCACTGTTATGCTTTTTAAATACTGGCGAACCTAAAACATTGGATCCTTTCAATGCAGATATTCTTTTACTCGTAAACCATACTCACTAAACGTAAATGAATTTAACAGTATAAAATCAAGTACTGGTTAAAAAGGAGTAGTTTTATGTGATTTTATAATTGGGAATACTGGCAGAATCTCTTTCACTTGGCCTTGTTTATCGAAAGAATATTTATTCCAAATAACCATTCTTCATCAAGGTTTGCAACTCATTGTCATGCATTATACATTCTTTTTTAAAATTTCTTAAATTGTTCTATGACACGAGTACCAATCAAGGTTTTCGGATGTTTAGTTCGAACTTAAGGTCCATTTTCAATCAATTGGACACCAATTTTAGTTAAGGAAAATCTTCTGATTTAATCTCTACTATGCAATCACCATTCTTGTTATCAATACCCTTCATCAAATGTATGGTTTCAGTACACTTCCGAAACATGGATTCTACAGTCTCTCTTTCTTTCTATCATCTCGATATAAACTGTTCCCAAGCTTTTGCTTGATAAATTGACAACGCTTTGATAATTGCCTTTTTGCTTCAGTATAATTGAATTTAACACTATCTGTCAATGTGAATGTTGGGAAAATTTCATTGCTTCATCATCTAAGAAAATAGCTATTGATGCATGTTTATCAGACCACTTTTATTGAGTTGCACCCAGTTCAAATTTATAGAAACAGTCATTAGGATCTCCAATTCCCATATAATGGTGTAACATTTGATCCAATTTTAATTTAGAAGCAGTCATTTTCATTTCTGTAAAAAAATTTCACCGTGATGACTTGTGATTACATGTGCACAAATTTAAAACAAATCAATTTTCCTATATTTTAGAACGTCATTTCTTTCCAAAAACATAATAGCAACTAAAACTCAAGAATTGCTTACAAACTTGTCACCTCCAGAGTCTATTACACAGCATTTATAATATCGTGGGTTCGAAGGTATAGCGCATTTTTTAGATGATTAGAAATACTAGAAGTGTTCTCATATTCTCTAATTCTTCTAGAAGGATGAATGCAGTTAATCAAAGACACTGTCACTAAGAGTGCTATGAGAACTACAGCCTCTGTTCGAAGGATTTAAGTCCTCTCTTGTTTGCTCTTAGGCCAATTTGATGAAATTACGACAATTTGATCATGTAAAGTTGTCTAAATTTGTAAATTAGTATATGATTTTATATCGTTGACATAAATATTATAAGGTTTGTTATGCGGTAGGTTTTTTGCATAATTAACAATCATATGTAATATTCAGAAATTCTAAGGTTAGTCCTCTTATACTAAATGGACGAATAAACGAGCTATTTAGAAATTTTTCTAATCTTGATAACTTTATTAATGAACTAAAATTATCAGATACATTAAGACTTGAATATGAAGATATTGTTTGTAGCATAAAGTCTAAATTCATCAAATGCTTAAAAATCAATGTGAAAATGTACAATTGAGTAATACTATTACTCCTACAATCAAAGAATCTCAACCTTCGAAAGTATTGAAATCAAAATTAGTCTTTTCGAGTAATAATTTAAAAAATGATCATGGTACTTTAAACCAAAAAAATGCAAAAAAATTGTTCAAAAAAGTCAATAAACACAATTTGGGAACGAAAGGGCCAAGTGAAAAACAATTGAAATTAAATGACAGCAATGATATAACTTTAATTTGTAAAACTGATAAAGATGCAAATATAACAGAAAGAGCACTTGGTAAATTGAGGAACATAAGCATAAGAAAATCAATCAAACATACCAAAAATCAAGACAACTAATATATATATATAAAATTATATGAAAACGTAACTAACTTTAAGAAATTTAGGTCTAAATTCTCAAGGAATTTTAAATGGAGCATTTTGAATTAATATACAGCAATGTTAACAATTATAGCAAAGGCAAAGAATGAATGTTTCAGCAAAATTGAGACATCTGTTGATTGGAAAAAAGTTAAAGCTTGGTTTTAGAATTGTCTGATTTTTTTCATTATTATGTCAGAAATGTAGGCATTGTGGCTAATTTGGTCATTTCACAAAGATATATTCAATGAAAACATCTAACTGTATGTACTACATCGATAATCACAACTAAAAGAATTGTCCAGGAAAAATGTTTAAGAAATGCCTAAATGCATCAACTGCAAAAATTCAAGTATGTTTATGAAATCATATAATAGCCATATCCATTTAGCAAAGAGTGTTCAATTTATAAAAATTAAATACAGTTAACTATTTTGAAGAATAATCATGAATTTTAATAAAATTGTATACGAAAATATTAAACCCTGCAACAAAGCAAATGTAAAAATTGTAACTAAGCAAAATATATTAAAATTAGTAAATTCCGATTTCCAAAGTATAATGATTAATGTTGATAAATTCTACGATATAATTCAGAATTTTTATGAAATTAGAATCATTGATATTACCGAAACTTGATTAAAATTTAATGATTACCTAAAAAGTTTAAATGACATATTTTTGATTTTTCGAAGAGATAGAAGAGAAGCTTTAACACATAAAACCAGAGGTGGTGGTGTTCTGCTAAATATACCACGCAAATGCAAACCAATAATCAGAGATGATATTTCTAAAGAAGATTCTGAATTTGATAGATTATGGGTTAAATATAATATATGCGGATCAACTTAAGTTTTGTAGTAAGAAATAATCACTTCAAGCTTTTAAAAAAAATTATAAAAGAAATCTGCATTTCAAATCAAACAACAAAGTTAATTATTATTATGGCTGATTATAACCAAAATTACTTATTTGAGATTGAAACAAAAAGAAAATTTACGATTTAACTGATATCTTTAATATGGAAGTTCTAAATAAAAATATACCAACGCATATCAACTTTGTTAAGTCCTCCTTGATTAATTGATATCATTCCTGAAATCTCCAGTATTAATACATATTAAGTTTTTTTACTGATTTTTTTCATATCAGGCCACTTACAGACATGTGCAATATTTAACAATATAAAGACTCAAGCAGATTCAAGGATATATTATACTAAAGATTTTATTCAACGAAATACTTTATTAAGAATGATATTTTGAAGTAATTGATGAACTTAAACTGGAATGCTTATTACTGTGATTAAAAAATGATGTTTATAATCGATAATTTAACAAGTATTTATCATAAGCTTTGTCAAATTACAAAGATTCAAAAACACAACATAAACTATGACAACAAAAGATATAGATATCTAAAAAAACGAAGGAATTAATTAGAAAAAAGTATAAAGTATCCGCAAATTTTTGTCAAAATAGAATGCATGCCAACTATGATCATTATAAAACACTAAGAAATAAAGCTTCAACAAAATGCAATTTTGATCTACAAGCATTTTTACAAAATCTCTTAATGAAAAAAATCTGTTAATCAAAAATGGTCACTTATTTGGAATTTTTTAAATTATAAAGAAGAAAATGAAATTCCTTATATAATAAATGACAATGATGAATGTCTTGCAAATGACAAAGAAATCAGTAATATTTTAAATGAAATATTTGTGAAACTAGGAGCGCACAACAATCTAAATATAAAGTCTAAACACTACTATCATCAGCATTGCAATATTAGACAACATGATGATCCCTATAAACCAAAATTTATTGCTTTAGTAGAATTTTACAAAGAAACAAAGAAAATTAATTGGAACCAGGGCCTACTAGAGTTAGTAGGCCCTGTTGGAACAAAGCGGAAGGTCATTGAAACTTTCACTCTGGTTGTTGAAAGGAGCTATAACTATTTTATTGAGACTGTGTGACTTATTTAATCCATGTTTGGCAGAATCGAACTGATTATTTAAAAATTGCTAAAATTACACCAATATATAAGAAAGAAAGAAAAGATCTTGAAGAAAATTCCAGACCGGTTTCCTTTCAACATTAAATAATGATATATTTGAAAAATTGCTATGCAACAGAATAAACCTCTACATATGTGGAACAAAGTAAATAGCAAAACATCAATTTGTATTTCAAAAAGGTACATCTACAAATGATGCTTTACTTTATGCTATTAAAGACTGGAGATCAAAATTAGAGGGGTATGAAAAAATATATATATAGCACGATTAGATATTGCAAAGACATTTAATTCAATAAGCCATTCTATTCTATTGGTAAAGTTTAAGCAAATATATAATTTTAGTGATTCCTTAATAAATTTACTAAATAGTTATTTAAGTAATAGATATCAGTATGTGAAATTCAAAGAAGAAATTTCAAATTAATTAGAACTAAACCATGCAGTACCGCAAAGATCAGCACTAGAGCTCTACGTCGCAACAGCATGCCGCCGCCGCCGCAAAAATCAAATGGCGTAATAACTTATTTCATTTCATGTTAACATTTATTTCATTAGGTTGTCGTGTTTATTTCGTTTTTCTTGTCATTCAATGAAAGAATTGCAATTTTTAATAGCACTCGCGTTTATAAATAATGCATTTTTAAGCATTGAGGGTCTACTCTGATAATGCCAGGATAGTTCTACTTTTTCATTATGACAGCATAATGCCTAAAAAATCAACAACTAATTTAAAAATGAACATAGCGTTTATTATAAACTGTTTAACTATTGCTAACCCTATTTTACATGGGCTTTTTTGTAGCCTCCCCTAAAATCAAAATTTCAGAAAAAAAGCTCCTTAAATTTCATAATTTATAATTTTTGATTAAAATACTGGGTATTAAAGGTATCTTGCTCCTTAACCTAAATTCATTCATAGATTTTTGTTATGCACACAGCTTTATATATATTTAGTAAGCTTGAAAGATCTGAATAGACGTATATTATATCTTGGTTTTGCTAGAAGTTGAGCAATTGACAACATAGCATACCTTCATTAAGTGAAGGCTTACTGTAGCCAAAAACACGGTGCTCACAGTTAACAGCAACATTCAAATACATTTTATGTTTTCACGTAAATTAAAATTTGTTAAAAATATTTTGCTTAACCTTTCTAATCAACCTCCAACATCATATGGTTGCGTGGAAATGCATAGTCCTAGTCTCATATTTTCGTCCTCCAGTGATGAAAAGCTTACAGGCATAGTATTATTTTTATGCTTTCTTGCCATAAATTATATAATTGTATCGATACATAATATATATTTCATTTGTATTTTGCACCCACGCCGCCATCAAAATTTGGAAAATATCTCCGCCAACTAATATAGAAACGGTGTGGAGCTCTAATCACTACTGGATCGATTACTATTTAAGTTATATGTAAATAATATGGATAAGCACATTAATAGTAATCATATACTATTTGCAGATGATACTCTCACTTATTGTAATAATAATTTAACATTACAAGAAAATGTCGAAAAAATGCAATTCTTTATTAACTAACTTAAAGAAGAAAGCGAATTCGACATTGGAGAAATTATTTAAATCGAGAATAAACATAATTAGTAACAAAAATCAAGAAGAAATAATGTATAAGTACCATCTAAGATTATTAGAAGCTCTTCAAAATTTTAGATTTTAGTCAAATATTTTGGAAAAGAAAATATTTCGAATCATCTAAATCTAAGAACAAATATATTTGGAAAAACTAAGTATAATAGAAAATTAATGAAGAATGGATCCATTAATAACATCGGTATGGTACAAATTAGACTATAGTACAAGAAATAAAATAATATATGCTTTATTTAAGAAGAAGTTGAAAAACATTAATATAGGAAAAATTAGTCAGTTATCTGACTAAAACACCTTGAAAAAATCAGAAATTTTTCATGCTTTTTAAATCAAATAACTGCCAATGTAATTAAAATATCTACTTGCTTTGTAGATGGTGGGATGTCTAACATGCTGGCAAACTTGCATTTTACAACACAAAATGGAAACGGAAATTATAGAGGGCTATTAAGTTGTATATATCCACTTTGCAGAAATTGGTCATTAGTAATGACTCATTACTCTCAAATGCCGGTGTAAATTTTTTACGGTTCTCAAAAATATTTAATAAAAACTTTGAAATAGAGTGTAATATAAATTATCTATAGTCTTCATAAATTATACAGGTAAATATTGCACACATAATTACGTCTAGTGGAATTATAGCAAAAGGAACAATGGAGAATCCGTAATTCTGCACTCTGTACATTTTTGTTTGAATTTACTACAGGAATATATATATATATAAATATATATATATATTATATATATATATAGAAAACTGCGAAAATCTTAATCAATACTATGCAATGCACAAATTTAATGTAAGTGTTAGTAAATCTATTTTGCATAATTTGATAAAAGAGAATGAAACTGCCGTCTCGCAGGATATTTCTTTACATTCTGATGCTACAACAATTAAGCCCACTGATAATTTAAAGTATTTAGGAATTAATTTCGATCGTAATCTCACTTTAGATAAGCATTGTCATTTTATTTTTAGAAATATGGCTATTTGCGATATTTCTCAATTAGTTCTATTAAAAACTAAGTTTGTATTCAAAATTAATGAGTTTGTGTATCAATTTATAAAATGTATCATATATTTGACATGTTTCAGCAGCTACTGACACCATCAAAAACTCTTCTATTATAGAATTCAAAAAATATTTATATATATATGTATATATATTATATATATATATATATAGATATATATATATATATTTCAATAATTTTGGTAGGTTTAGTTTATATTTAGATTCAACTTTTTTGTTTAGGCCTGGTTCCTTTAATTCTATATCAATTGATTACATGATGCTTAGTTGAAAATTATCAATTGCCTTGGAAAAAGCTTTATATGTAAATTTCATATCACAGTTCATTAGGTGGTCGGAGATGGTTGACTGATTTTTGTGATCTCTAATTCTTGTCGGTAAATTTTCTGCCGTCTTTCCAATGCATTGTGCATCACAGTTGCAAGCAATTTCATAAAAAACTTGGTTTCTATCTTTAGTCCTTTGAGACGACTGAGTTTGTTGGTTTTAAGTACTGATGCTATTCTTAAAAATGATGGAGTAGTTCTTTCAGATGTTTTTGTAATTTTGTTGATTGTATGCCTAGATATTCAATATTAAATATGTAATGGCATAAAAAATCAATTTTTTGTTTTAGAATTTTTAATTTGTAGCAGGATTTTTAGTTTTTGTTTCATAATTTTATATTGGCAAACTTTTTGATAATGGCAATGACATCCCGAAACATCTCAAATAAGCAATGCGTTTGTTTTTTAATTTGATACACAAATTCAACAATTTGAATTAGTAGAGGCATCAAATCTGTTAAAATTCCAAGTTATAATAGAGTCATGTACTGGTTTTGACTGCCATCTAAGCTATGGTAGCATTTTGTTTAATGATATATTATCACTATTGCAACCAAATGCCATAAATGCCACCGGTAGTGCCATAAATGTAATTTTGGCGGTTTTAGGTAACAAAATACCATTTTAACTTTTACGATTAATATCTTCAGAAATGCAAAATGTACACATTTTGTGAAAATTATTATGTATTTTATGGTTTTCACATCCCAGTTATATAATATAAGAATTAATAGAGTAATTGATAATAGTGCAATGTACTGTATACATTTAAATAGGGTTAAATTCAGTTAAAATTTCCCTATTTGTAATGTGTACTATGAATTGTTTTTAGCTGGCGTCTCACTATTACGCTTAGCACATATTCGGGCATTTTGCAATTGAACACATTAAATTTCCGCATCACATGACCACTTTTATGAATGAAGATGCTCCACTTACTCAACCACCTCATCCAGTTGTTAGGCATGGAGCAGTTGATTAAATAATTTCCCAGTGCTGAAAATTTTAGCCAGCAACGCTTAAAAAAGCAAAAGTGACAATGACATATTAATTAAATTAGTAGCATTCAAATAGAATTGTGAAAAATTGATAGGTATATAAAACTTATTATGCATTAAGCCCAATCAAAGAGCATATGTTTTTAACCAGTGCCATTCCATAAAAATTCGATGGACAATTATTCTATTAATATAGCTTTTTTAAACTTTGGAATGAATTACCTACACAAATAACACTAGTTCGTGGGAATAAGAAATTTAAATCTATCATTAATTAAATGACAGATGAAACTCAGAATATACAAAAACTACTGTTATTTCTAACCTAAGTATATATGTATGTATAAAAAATGCTTATTAACATCAAATGCTACCCAACCAGAACTATTCGAATATAAATTGAGAAGTTTTAAGATCTATCAAATGATTACGTCACCATAAGAAATTAATGAAGTCACCATAACCAAAGTGTAGAATTTTATCATATTAAGTAAATAGTGTTTATTTATTTTTCATTGACAATATTTATTTTGAACGCACATTAGTGTTGTATTACTTATAATTCTCATTTTGAATTGAATTTTAAGCTATGCATCGTCGCTATCTTGAAATAAAAAAACAATTTGTTCAATTGTGACACTGGAGGATAATATTTTCAAGCATCTACTTTTGATAGCGAGCAATAGGTAAACTTACATTTATCATCTATATACAGTCTTTTTATGACAGTAAAAGAACTACTACGCCTGTTTGTGGTCCTTGCCCCTACAAAAAATGCATGAAGAGAAAACCAGTGAAATATTGAATTATAATTTACCTCTTTTGTGATTCTTCTATAAACTATTCATTCAAAGCTCGGATATAGAGTATTCGTGAGTACAATCAGGTGTTGCAATGGAAGCCGGATAGGGAAGGCACTTGGTTTCAGACATGGTGGAACCATTAAAAAATAGCAATAGGAATGATTGCAAATAATTTTTGCATGGATATTACTAGTAGGTGAATTGAATCAAACTGGACTTATGTACCTTCGAACACCACAGCTTTCAAAATTTGACGAAACTGAAGCTTGAACTTTGAATACCTTTTAAACTTTGATTTGAGAATTAGAACCTTATTAAATTCAAAGTTTGATTTGAAATTTGAAAGTTTGAAAATTTGATTTCAAGTTTGATCATTTTCCTTTGAAATAATTCTTACATGCAAAAGAAATGCAAATTTATTCGACTAATGTGTAATTAAATATTCATGTAGGAATAAGGTAGGCTAAAAACCACATAATGTAGATCTTACCTATGTTTTCGTAGAAATATGGAGAATATATAGTAGAACATAAATTATTCATAGATAGTACATTGTTCATATAGAAAGGAAATATTATCATTGTACTTTTTGCAGAGACGAAATTTGCAGTAAATGCCTCTGACACGTTTAAGAATGTTGTAATTGCTTATTTAATTATTCCAGGCAAATCAAAAAACAGAGCAACATACATGATAGTCACAAAGCTTGCAAAATGTGTTCACTGGTAATTTAATTATCAAACATGCTAAATGAATGAGTCTCTAGAGTTTTACTTAAATGACTTAAATGAATGAATTTACAAAGCTATAATTAATGTCTGCCAGACATCTTCATTTTTAATATTACCAATAATTCTAAATTTATTTTACGTCTAAAAATTTGCAATAAAATAATATTGGGAAAATTTCATAGTATTGATATGTGGTTTTTGCCAGAATTGGAATATCAAAGTTTGCACTTTAGCCTCCAAAGTTTGGTTCGAAATTTGAATTAGAATTTTATAAAATTTGATGTGAAAGCTTGGAATGTTTGCACAAACTTGAAAATTTGATTTGATTGTTTGGAAATTTGAATTTGATTTGAAAGCCCTGTCGAACACTACAGAAAAACAGACTCAGAGTACCTATTAAGTTTTTTGCCTAATTCTAGGAGAAAATAATAATGTAGCTTGTTTAAATCTATGCCAAACAATTGCAATTATTGTATCCCACTTACACCACCTAATAAACGCAGAAATACAATTTTGATTCATCAATGCAGTTTAACCATAACTGTCAAATGACTCCCATAAAAGCCAGAAATTTGCCTAATGTATAAAGTCCAGAAGGAAGGTGTTGATGCTGTGCACAAAATGGTAGTTTCACATTCAACAATTGGACATGCTACTAACAGATGGACTGTCAAAAGTTTTTTCTCACCGAAATTGATTTGATTATTACATTTGCTCAGAAGTTGATTAACACTGCACGAGACCTAATTCAGCAGTTAAGAAACTTTTTGAATGTAAACTGTTTTGTGAATTATTATGTATTTGTCTCCAAACGCCCAGACTATTGACAACTTACAATAATCCTACTGTGAATTTATGTTCGCATCAGAAATCTATCTTTTTGCCGTTACATATCTCATTTCTACTTTAAGCTCTTGTGACACCAATTTACTTTTGTTAACGCATTTTTATCTGCATGTCCATAAGTCATCTATTCATAGTAAAATTAAGAACTAAGTCTCAATCAATCATGTTTCTGATATTTATAAGCATTAAATAGAAATTAATAACTACTACTATACTGTATATTTCCTATAATTTAGCTGTTAACTACGCACATTTGAACTTTCAAAATTTTAGCAATAAAAACTTTGAATATAAACAATTAATTTCAGATTTTATAAATGATCTTAAATAGATATTTCGGAAACTTTGTTAAAAATGATAGTATTGATAACATATGGGATTTTAAAAACAAACCTATACAGTGTTTGGCAGAAGCAAATTATCCAACAATACGCTAGGTAAAACAAAAAGTGGTGGAGCTCTATTTCTTATACTGAAGTTATTTAAGAGAAATTAACTCAATATAATAATATAATAATATATTATATATAATATAATAATAACTTAACATCAAATTTTTAAAAGTCTCTGTATAGAAATATATAATCCAATAAAACTCGAACCTAAATTATTTCAATAGCAATGGAAAATGCCAAATTGACCAATTTTAAAATACTTTTAATTTAAAATAAAAAATGCAACATTGCCGACTAGAATCACATCATCAATTACCACACTAATTGATTACATTGTACTTGCTGAAACATATATTGCATATTTAAATTTGTATTTATCCTATGCCTTTTTCTGACTGATGCATGACATCTATTCAGTTTTCTTAATCTGCATCATCTTCGAATAATGCCATGAAGTGAATAAAAGCCCGTGAAAAGACTAATGATAATATAAACAATTTTAAATCGGCTCTCTGTTCAAAAAATTGGTTTCCTGCCATGTGCATGCTGCCCCAGATTCAACTACGCAATGCTTTTTAGGAATTTGTTAATTTTATATTAAAATGCAAAAAAGAAAATTATGATTAAATCAAATTCCAAGAGCAATTTCAAACACCTATAAAAGTAAAACTAAATTTTTTCAGCTCAAACTTCCTTCGGTTATACAAGTTTTGAAGTTCAAAACAATTCATTAATGTAAGCCTAACATATCAAGTTGGTCTTCCAAAATTTATTAAGGGAACATAAAATTACTTCACATACAATTGTCAGTTGCTTAAATTACATATTTAACGAACGTATAGAAAACAATTACTTCTATGATTAGTTAATATTTGCTCATATAACGCCAATTTTTAAGAAAAACAACATTTCACTTACAAAAAATGTGCAAATTATACCATTGATTTATAGCATTATCAAGTAAAGGAACACAAAATACTACAGATTCCCTTTAAAAGTTATATAACATTTGAAATATTCACTGGACTCAAATAAATTGGTTGCTTAGATCATAGCAGAAATTTGAAAAGTATTTATTTCAGCATAGATATTAGAAAGTAAACGTAAGTGATGTTTTTTCAGATTGGCTACCTATAAATAATGGTGTTTGTCAATGAACGATTTTGGCCCCCTTTTTTCAGTATATATAGTCATTTCCACGAAAATGGAAACTTTGGTATGAACATACAAATTAATCCATTATAGTACATGCAATATACCATTTGAAAGCTAGAACTTGGATATTATTATTTCTTCTTTGTAACAATTTGTTGATACAGGAAATAAGAACTACCAAAATTTATACTTGTATTGAAATAATTACTTAAATGTATATTGCAACAATACAGTTGGTCCAATTAAGAATTTTCTTTTTATGTGACAAAAAGCAGTATTGCCTTCTGTAATGCTCCACTTCTTGAGTAATTTAGGTACATTACATAGAACTGAGGATTTAAAGAAATTCCTGTTTTATGAAGCCTGTAGCATCTGACACCATATTTTTAATATTTTAGATTACATTTTTTCAAAATGTTTTTTGCAAACCATGCCAGTGATTGCATGTACAAATGCAATAAGTTACAAATTAAACTAGTACAAATTATCTGTTATATTTTTCAATTTATTTCTTGTAACGTCCAACATCTTGATACATTTCTTTTACTTTAAATTTTTAGCCATTTATTGTTTATTATGTTTATTACATTTAGGTGGATCTCACACAATCAACAACAGTACCCGTAAACACATTCAATCGGCTAGGTACTTAATAATTTTCACAAAAAACATGTTTCATCAAGATGCAAAAAACATTCTGTAATATCTTTAAATCTATTGGAACGACAGGCTGCAAAACTTCACTCTAAATATTGTATATGAACTCAGAAACATTCTACAAAAATTTCAAAATGTTGACTGAAACAAACACCTTAAAGAAAGAATTAATTGGCTGAAAATGAACGGAAAAGTTTTGTCAAAATTGCTTTACAAAATCTATGAAAATGAACCTCTCATTTGAACTAAATTTTCAAGAAACAAAGTTGTCTCAACATTGACTTTCAAAGACTGGGATTTGAAAAAAAATCATTAGAACTAAAATGAAGTACTCTTTATCTGAAAATAGGCCAAAATATTTAATTACAACATATCTGCTTAAATTGAAAATTGGTAGGGACCACAATTAAATATTTAGCTGGCTATGCCACTCTATGTGTATAAGCCTATTTACATATCAGAGGCGTATTCCTTTTTGGTGGAGTGCACACTCACTATTTGGAATTAAAATTTCTTGATTACAAATATACTGAATTCTTATATCTGAAATTTCGATAATTAATATTTTCAGATTTTGTAGGTTATTAGTGTACATAAGGCAGGGCTTATCCCAATGGGACACCCTGAAGTTCTCATAACACACAGATATCAAGTAGCAGTTGAATTTGTGATTCACATACTTGAAATTATTAAGTTTGATGACTAATGGATTTCAAGGAGAATTTTAATTAATGATTCACTGCTTTGCAACATTTACTGGGTGAACCATTTTTGTGACATTTACAGGTTCTGATTTTTACAATGATTCATATACCTGTTAGGGCAATTTTAGCTTACAATTATTCATAACCACATGCTTTGCTATAGTGACCAATTTATGTGGCTAATTTCATTACATGTATTTTTGTTAATATACCTGGCTATATCACACGTTATTTAGTTTGCATGCTTACACTTGTTTGTATACATAGGGTTTACATTGCATTTGTGATGATGCATTGCTGGCTAATATTTTTCCTATCCATAAAAATTCCTCATGTTTTGATTGTTTACTGGGGTCATGTACAATGTTTAACCCGAATTATTCTGAGTTTTTATATTTATTTTATATCTGTAATAATAGATACTACAAAACATGCAAAATACTGTAATAGCAGTTAAATTAAAAAAATAATCAATTTTTAATGTGAAAGATTCAAAAAGCCCTGTGTTGCCATATGGCAACGCTAGGCATTTACATTACAATAGGTGAAATGGCATGAAGCATTTTATGCATAAACCAACATCATATTTAATGCAAGAAGTGCGCACAATTCCTTTGCAATTGTTTGCAGTACATCTTCATCTCTTTTCATTAGAAATAATCCAATGATCTTTTTTATCAAAACGTACAAATTCAGGCACTCTTGACAATCCAGCAGTACGCATTTTTTTGGTTCTCCATAGCTAGACAAGTAACTTTGACATATTTGCCGACGAAAATCAAGCTTTCGTATTATTTGCACTTCATATTCATTAGGTATTTATATTTTAATAATTCACACATATAAATCACTTATTACTATTTGAAAAATCTTGATGGGTAAAATTAATTTGATATGAGATGCCTAATACTTGTGTGCTATTGTACAGAATCCATGCATTATGAATGCTAACATCAATTAACCAAATAAAAATTTGAAAATACCACTTTTTTCCTATCATAGCAATTCTATAAAGTAAAATGTTTTGGTCCATCCTGTTAAACCCTCCCATGTATATATTGTACTGGCGTATTATATTAGGTTGGGTAAGTGATATATTG
>CABFPE010000221.1:852323-866446 GCA_900660155.1 Hofstenia miamia | reverse complement strand
ACATAAGCATTAGTTTGCTCAATTTAATTTGTCAATTACCTCTTGATCGGCTAACAAGTTTCTTATTTTGACCAATATTAAATCTTAGTTGCATTTTACAAAAATAAACTAAAGTTCATTAACTAAATTTTTTACAATTAATTTCAATTGATAATCATTCGACGTTATTCAGCTTTTAGTTGCCTTTTTGGATGATGCTACAATAAATGCAGGTTCATGGTTTGGATCAAGGACCCTCAAGTCGCTCCCAATATGTTTCCAAACCACTACTACTGCATTTACTGTTTAGCTTGACATTTTGTATAAATAATCAAACCAATATAAAATCTAAGAATAAGATTTTCAAAGAAATTACTTCAACAAATTGCAAATTGATTTACACTCTATTTATAGCTAACTTTGAAAAAGTACCTGTTGTTTGAAATTCATATTTATGTTGTCTGCCAAAATGGCTGAAAATAGTGGAAGCAAATTTGTCCCCTTCGTTTTGTCAAATTTGATGACAAGTACTAATTTGCTATCTTATTACTTGGTTGCATTTTACAAAGATAATTCTGATAATTAAAATTAAATTGTTTTTCTAAATAATCATAATTCGATCTTAGTTTCAACTAATCATCTGATCTTCTTTCATCATTAGCAGCAATTTCTTTGGATTATGCTACACTATTAAGAATGATACGAAGGACCATCTCAATCATATTGAGACTCCATGCTCTTGTAAGGATGTCCAATGCCTGATGGGCTTTCTTAATTACTATGGCTCCTTCATCTGAGAACTATCAAACCAAACAAAGCATATATCTAATCTACTCCGCAAAAACACTGAATTCTGTTGGACCTGGGCTGAACAGGAAGAGCTGGACACTGTAAAGCAAGAACTCAGACAGGTCCCCAGTCTGAATACCCTTGACTACACTAAGGAATTTATCATTGACTGCAATGCAAGCTTCATTGCCATTAGTGGCATTCTCAGTCAGATAATCAATGGTCAGGAAAGCCCAGTACAATATTTAGGCTAGAAGCTCCTCAATGCTGAGCTGAATTATGGAGCAACAAAGTCTGAGATGCTAGCACTTGTTGAGAGTCTGAAGAAGTATTGATTCTTCATATTAGGTCATCAATTCATTGTCTGTACTGATAACTCAGCACTAGAATGGCTCAAGAAATCCTCTGTTGACAAGTTGAACATCTTTGCCCAATGGTTGGAATATCTTAATGATTTCACCTTTATGATCACCCATCACCCAGGGAGACTGCACCTCAACACCGATTATTTTACCACTCTGCCAAGTTATGAGAGAGACTTGTGAAAGCTGCCTGGTGAGAAAACTCCATTTGGATTTATCCCAGCATGTTAGTATGAGCTCCTCCCCAACATTAGTGCAGACTGGAACAGGAAAGTGATCCTCCCCATTATGGTGAAAGAGGAGAACTCAGAGAAAGAAATTGCCACCCATCAGTTGCATGACAAAATCTTATCTGAAATTATCTATAAAGTCAAGAACCCTGACCATGCTATCAGTGACTTCACCAAGAGATACTTCCAATGTTATCACTGGAAAATCACTGAGGCTGGACTCCTTTACACACATAGTCAGAACTACCATCTGGCAATTCTGGAATATTTCAAGCGGGATCTTATCCAGAAGATCCATGAATGTGGTCATCTCAGAATTATCCAAATGGAGCAAACCTATAATGCTTGATATGTCACCATCTGTATCAGAGCTACTGTGGAAGATGTGATTGATAAGTGTGAAGCATACCTGCTTCAAGGAGCTGGACACTTCCCAGAGCAGAGAGCCAAGCTCCACAGTCGGGTTGCCAAAAGAACAAACAAAGTGGTCCATATGGACATAGAGAAATTGTTGAGGGATGAGCAAGGATTTCAATATATTTTGGTCTTAATTGACCATTTTACTAAATATGCAAAACTTATTCCTCTCAACAACACCACCACCAAGCCATCAGTGTCTATCATGTTTCCAGACTACAATGAACCAACCTTGGAGAACATTGTGAACCAGATGCTGCAAGAATTCCAGGAAGTGCACCTCTCTATCTGCTGGAATACCAATCAGTTTGTTATTTGCCAGAAAAGAAACTTTGACAAGAAACTGTATGGCAAGCCACAGGAACAAGGTGATGCTGTATTTGCATATTTCCTAAGTCAGGTTACTGATGCTAACCAAGTGGCAAAACTAATTGGCAAGGACCTTTTAAGATAGTTAAAGTATTAGATCACCACTGGTACTTATTAGATAATGGTAAAGTTGCCCATTTTCAGCGACTTAGACAAGTGATTCAGGACATACAAAATGCAGTCATTGACAACAATAATGGATTTTCTCTTGTCAATGACAGCATTAATGAGAGTTAGTATTGATAACCTCACCAAATATGTGGAAGACAAACTTACACAGGTTGAGTATGATAGTAACCTCAGTAGTAGTAGCAACACTATAGCTACTCACATTTTGACTAAACAAAAAGCTAGAGATCAGAGATATTTAGATGACTTAAATATCCAGGAATGGGACCTTAATCTTATATCTTTGTTTAGCAACTATGAAAAGAACAGAGAATCAACCCCAGCCAGATGCCAAGTGTGACGACAAACCAACTTGTGAGATGAAACGAATTGATCAACAACACCAAGATGACTAGATGAAGGCACATCATGAAAGCAAGAGTGCCTGGCAGAAGTCACCTGCAGCAGCTGCAACTACAAAGGGAGACAACTCTCTCCTTGGGAGAAGACTTCCTGTGACTACACTCAGAGACAACTCTCTGAGTAGGAGCAGACCTCAGTTGACTACACATGGAGACAACTTTCTGTGTGGGACTCTGAGGAGCATAGAGTGCCTTTTGCCCAATTGTCTGACATAACCTCGCCCCATGTTGACTTGAAACCCCCTCCTAGTCCCAGTCCTTTCTCCCATGACTCAGCTAGTATTAGGTCCTGAAAAGCCAAGGAACAAAGGGTTAGACATCTAAGGTTGGCAACAAGATTCTGCATCCATACTTTATAGCTACTCAGAAAGCAGTTCATTTAGTTCAAGACAACTAAGGAAGAGTTGGTCTTCCTACTATTGCCAGGGCGACTACTTGCCCTGGACATAGAGTGTACCACAGCATGAATGTGCCTCTTGACTGCTCAGATTGAAAATTTACAGAGCCAAAGACTCTGCAGCACTTTTTGGGACTCCATCAGGGATGCCAAAATTAATTACCCTGTCATGATTGGAACAGCCTCCCTCCAGAGCAAGTCCAGCTTTGCCCAATTAGAGAACAACATTGAGAAGAACAACCTTCTCTGCATTCCACTGCCTTGCATAATGATGCCACTGATCTTGCTGTCATGGAGAGTACACCATGGAAAGAATGGAAAGAAGGAAGTTTCTGCCCATCTCACTGACCATATTAATTACGTCTCAACTGCCTCCAAAGTCAACAGAGCCATGCAAATGAAGGAATACAAAGAAACCCGTAATCCTGAGCATGTATACATCAACAGGAAGTTGACAATCAAGGATATCTTTCAAAAGGGGCAGCCTATCTCTACCCAGCTAGAGAAGATCCACTGAACTATCAACTCCCTTGACCCTGCGTCATCATTTTATTTCAAGCCAAAGGTGACCTTATGTGGGCCAACAAAGCAGAGACAATAACCTGATACTGTGATGTAACCAAGCATATTGAGATCATTACCATGTTATGCACCAGCATCACAGATCCTGAAGAGATGACACTACAGCAAGTGAATGATTACTGCTTGCTTTTCATCAATCACACTACCCATATGGGATCTCTCAGAGAAGTCTTCATTCACTTCTATCCCAATAATAAGATCAGCACTGATGACACACATACTTTGGACACTGATGCCTTAATGACGCTTCTCATCACCCTCAAGGGCCTCCATCTGTATGAGGGTTTTTATGACACCCAAAGTTTGTACACACTACAATGAAATTGTCCCATTAGTTTGAGGCTACCAGAGCTCAAGTATTTTTGGTTATGAAGTTTGACATTAACTATCAAAACTATCATGATTGGTCAAGATGAGAGAAAAAGAATGAGGAAACAAAGACTAAAATTATTATTGATTATAATGATTAAATTGTAAATCATGATAGGATTGATTATTTTCACTTTGTAAATGTTTTGTGCAATTATGCTTAAAATTATACTCGACGGTATTTTGACAAAACAAAAGATGGTCAAACAGCTTAGTCAAATTAAAGCTGACGTTGCGTAAAATTAGCAGAAATATTAAAGCCAGGGAAAAACTGTCAACAAAAAAGATTAGCAGGTACTTGTTGAGTATTTAGTTGCCTCAAGTAATAGATTGCATGTAATTGCTTGTTTAATTTGCGAGGGAAATAAGATAACTTTTGTAAAACAGTAAATATTTACCTTTTCTTGTAATAAATAGGGAACTCAATGTTATCAAATGTCAAATAAATTTTGTTCTTGCTGGATAAAGTTTTCTCTTTCATTATTTTATTATCTACTAACCTTTTTAGATTTGGTATGGAATTTATAATAATGCAATCATAAGATATGGTGATAATGTGGGAGGAACTCCACTGTGCCTGGGGCAATAACTTGCTCTTTGACAGATGTGAGCCCATATTGTGGTCACTTTAGTCTATGTATAGGCATAGGAAATAAAAGTACTACTACATCTATTGATCAAACATGCACATACATACGCTTCTCTTCCATACATAGCTTTATATGGGTCATCCCTGTTGTTGAATGTACTGAGGTGTTATAGAAATATTCAACCATTTCTATAACCTCTCTCCAATCTCTACCTCCAATTCTTGATGTTAGAACTCTTATTAATTTAATCATGGTTCTATTTAATCTCTCAACAGCCCCATTCGCCTGTGGGTGGCATGCTGTTGTTTTCTCAGTTAAAATTTGCATTAATTTAGTCATTTCTTTGAATAGTTTGCTTTCAAATTGTACTCCTCTATCAGATACTATTGTTTGCATTGGTCCAAATTTCAGAATCCACTCTTTCATGATCTTCTCTGCCACTATTTTTGCCATTGTTGAATCCAATAGGTTCATTCATGCATATTTTGTAAAATTATCTACTAATACTAGTATGTATTGGTACCCTTCATCATCTTGTGATAATTTTTCCAAGCCCACATGCACAATTTCATTTGGTGTTGTCACCATTATTTTCTTGAGTGGTGCTGCCTGTACTGGAAAATGGCTTTTGTTATTTATTAGACACATTGTACATTTATTGATTATGATTATGTCCTCCACTGTTCCTAATGCTTGTTGTTATAAATTGTGCATTAAATGTTTTTTCTGTTTGAATTATTCTGATATGTCCATTCTCATGTACTTTTCTCACCAATTCCCTTTTATAGTACTTGGGAATTGCTATTCTTAATGTTTTTCCTTCCACATATAGAAGTCCATTATTATTCACCTTCCATCTGTATTTTTGAAAATAACTATTAGCTTCTTTTCCCAGGATCCATTTCTCATTATGCACTTTTTCTCTTATCTCTCTGAGAATAATATCTGTTTGTTGTTTTTCAATTATATTGTTTTCAGTTATCTCCTCTTTGATTGTTATGGGCATTATTGTATTCCCTTTCTTGTCTGCATTAATTTCAGGTAATTCTCTATACTCATTATGAGGTAAGAATTGAAATTGTTTTTTTTGCTGTCCATTTTCTCAATATCTCTTTGATATTCTGGTAATGCCATGCAAAAATCTGCATTTTTGTCTAGTGTTCCTTTTTGGTGTTTTATTGTGAACTTAAATTCATTAAGATATTAAATCCATCTTAACACTATCAACAATTTATCACCCAAAAACTTTTTTAACCATGCTAGTCTGCTATTATTGGTTCTTACTTTAAAACTTTGTCCTATCAAAAAATACCAAAATTTTTTAATACTTTCCACTAATAACAACATTTCCAGTTTTGTTGATCCATAATTTTCTTCACTCTGTTTAAGTTTTCTACTAAAAAACTGTATAGGTACCTCCTTTCCATCTTTTATCTGTCCCAAACATGCACCTATGGTGACATTACTCACATCACAATCCAAAATGAACTCCTTATCATAGTCTGGCGTGTTCAATGATTGCATTTTACTTAGTTCATTCTTTATGTTTTCCAACTGTTCCTGTTCTCTCCATGTCCATTTGAAAATTTTATTTTTCTTTAGTAATGTCATCATTTTGCTTGTTTTATGGGCTACATTCACTATAAATGATCCATAATAATTTATAAATCCCATTATCATCTGTAAGTCTTTTTTCATCTTTGGACTACTAATGTTCTGTGAGGAGGGCGTGTAGCATCATCCCAAAATAATAGCTGCAACAAAAGAAGGATTAACGTTGAACGATTATAGTGATTAAATACAATCAAAATTATTATTGTAAAATTTAGTTATGATTCTATTCATTTTGTAAAGATGCAACTAAGCTACAATATTGTGCAAATTAAGAGAAACTTGTTAGCCGATCAAGTAACATTTGACAAATTGCTATGAGTGAAATAACGCTTACGTATGAACAGCCATATATGCAGAAGAATTATTTGAAATTCAAAATCAGCAGGTACTTTAGAAATTTTAAATAAATAGCTTTGAAATTAACTAGAAATTTGATGAACAATAAATTCTTTAGAGTTTATTTTATTTTTTATTCTTCAATTATCTGTTCTCATTAGTTAATAAAATGTTTTCTTTGTAATCTTGTTTAACTTGTGAAAATCTATGCACTGCCTGTATTTATTTCCTTGTTTCACAAAGACTGTCAGTGCTGCATATGGGCTTTCACTAGGTCTGATTATCTTATTGTCTATCAATTCATTCTGAATAGTATTGTAATTCTCTTTCAAATTTTCTGGTACTCTTCTGCATGGTAGTCTTATCAGTTCCTCCATAGTTGTTATANCCTGGTTGCTTTATTTGAACAAATCAACAAACACTGTACAAAGTTGAGTTTAAGTCAGTTACAACTTAACATGAGTGCACGCACTGAACTCAAGTAAGGTACACATAATTAGTTCCAATTGAGCTGAGATGGTGCAGTGGATTCAATCGTCATTCATAAAGGAGGGGAACTGTGTTGTGGAGATTGGCTTCGGGCAGTGGCCCACAGAAGAACTGGAGAAGAAATGTCACGTGGCTCCATCACCTAAATAGTGATAATTAATACTCGATTAACATAACTAGTTGATTAAAAAGGAAAAGTTTGGCGATTCGATAATTCAGTAACTCCTCACCCGCAATTTACTGAGTGCTAATTATCAACAATAATACACGGTGCAAATAAGCCAGGTGGAGGATGTTACATCATTCACATTGTTCCTCATTCTTATTTCGCCTTTTTGAATTTGTCTGCCCAGGAATACTACCTGTGTTTTTAGAATTTCACATTTCTTCCCATTTACACACAAACCTGCATTATAGAGAATTTTCAATGTTCTATCCAGTTTATCTAGATGCTCCTCAATCATATTACTTGCTATTAGAATATTGTCTATGTATGCACTTACTCCCTTTTCAATATTTTTGTTATTCTGCTTGAGCACTTTTGTTACATACATTTAAAAGGTAGCCAGGGCATTACATAATCCAAAAGCCATGTACATCCCTTTGAATAGACTGTATGGCCATTATAAATGCTGTCTTCTCAATATCTTTAGGCTCCATCAGCACCTGCCAGTATGCTTTACATAAATCTATACAGGTATAGTATTTATTTTTCTGGCTTTGTATATGATATCCTCTATTCTCAGAAGTGGATATGTGTCTTTCTTTGTAATCTTGTTTAACTTGTGAAAATCTATGCACTGCCTGTATTTATTTCCTTGTTTCACAAAGACTGTCAGTGCTGCATATGGGCTTTCACTAGGTCTGATTATCTTATTGTCTATCAATTCATTCTGAATAGTATTGTAATTCTCTTTCAAATTTTCTGGTACTCTTCTGCATGGTAGTCTTATCAGTTCTTCCATAGTTGTTATAATTTTGTGTGTTTCTCCTACTGCTTTTCCAACACTTATTTCTCTGAAGTTGAATATTTTAGCATGTTTCTGTAGGATTTTTATCAATTTTTCCCTTTCTTCATTGCTAAGATGCTTGCATTCCATTTTGTTGATTTCCAGTATTTTATACTCTTTGTCTTCTTCTACTATGTTAATTGTTTTGTTTGCCATCATTTTTTCTGTCTTAACTTTCTTTCCTTTAATTTTCAGATTATCCCTTTTTATATTGACTATGTGGTTTGTCACATTCAATATTGGTATAGTACCCTTGCCTTTGTTTACTATGCACAAATTTGAAGGAATTGATAGCTTTTTCATATTAATCCCTTTTTGATCATATATCATGATTTCTGCAGTTAGCTCATTTTCCATTTGTATTTGACACATTTTCCAATTATTCAGTAAAATTCTTATATCCTCAAATAATTGAAATTGTATTACTTTAGTGTCTTCTTCTTCTTTTTCTTCATGGGTTGTGATTACTTCCTGCTTTACCAATATTGTCTTGTTGGTATAGTCAATAATACATTTGTTGTTCATTAGAAAATCATTCCCTAATATTACTTCATAGGGTAGTGAGTTTTTTTCTGTATCTATGACCATAAATGTTTGTGAAAACATTGTGTTTGCTATTCAAATTGGTATCTCTAGTAATTTACCTTTTATGTCAATATAATCTCCAATGCATTTATTAACCTGCTCTCTTTTCACTTTGTAGATTTTTTCTTTCAAATCCTATCTTCAAAGCACACTCATCAGTGATAATTGATATTACTGCTCCCCTATCTATGGTTGCTTTGACCATTACACCATTAATTACAACTGTAATTGTATTTGTTTTGATCAGTTCTGTTACAATTAGAGTGGGTGCATGGTTTACCAGAGGCGGCACTCCTTCTAGTTTAAAGTATCACTTTCCATTTCTTCATTTTGTCAAGGTTATTTGTTATCTTCTAATAAATCTTTGTCATTGAAAAATGCTTCTTCCTCCTCAATGAAGTTAATTTTTTGTTTACAATATTTTTTTGTGTGGCCTTTCTTATTGCACATTTGACATTTCAAATCCTTTCTATTTATTCTTTTTATCATTCCATCTTTCAATTTTATTCTTATAATCTCATCTTTTGGTTTTCTGACCTCTTCTTTTCCTGTTATTTTACTGGTGCTATGTATTGTAGTCAATGTTGTTGCCTTTATTGTTGTCAACTTTTCATTTATCCAAGCATTATTCTTCATAGTGACTTGTATTGCTAACCCTTTTCTTATCATCCATTCTAATAAATCATCTGCATTGCACTTTATTTCAAACTCTTGTTGAATTGGTTCTGGGAGTCCCTTGCAAATATGTGAAAACAAGTCATATTTTGAATATGTTTGTTCCCTAGAACTTAGCTTTAATAGTCTCTCCACTTGCGACATGTAATTCCATAAATCCTCTCTTTTATTCATTGTTGGAATATTCATTAACATACAATATTGACTTTTAAAGCTTTCATCATCATAATACTGTTTGTATTCTCCTATCAACTTTTCATAATCTGTTTTCATCTCTAAATCCAACACCAAATAATGCAGATAAGCTGCACCCCCCAAGTATAGAGGGAATTTCACTGCCCCTTGTTTTTGTATCACCTTTCTCTCCTTCATGCTCATTTCAAACATTTGGACCCATTCATTAAACATCAGTGAATAGCTATCAACCCTTCCTGTGAATTTCGGGAGGATTGCTTTACATGCTGGTGTGTCTATATCTTCCTCTTCTGACAATATCATTTCTTCCAATATAGGCTTTATATTGCTTAGTTTTTTGCAATTTTCCTTCACCTGTTTCATTATGTTGGTCACTGGTGTTTCTATATCTTCCTCTTCTGACAATATCATTTCTTCCAATATAGGCTTTATATTGCTTTATATAGCTTTGTTTAATTTTTCTGGCTTTTCCATTATTGTCATTTCTACTACTTTAGCATTCCCTTTTTCCTTATTTCCATTTTCTTGATTAGTTAATACTATTAATCTAATTTCATCCTTCAAATTATCAATCTCAATTTGCTTTGAGATATTTTCTTCTCTCAGATTTACATTTTCCTCATGCATCTGTCTCATAAGTTGTTGTAATGTTTCACTTTGTGCTTTAATTTCCTTATTTGCTTTCATTAATTTTTCAATTTGTTTCTGGAAAACATTTCTTTGTTCTGTTAATCTTGCACTTGTATCTCATATGATTTCCTCAATATGTCTATCTTTTTTGACATTTACTATTTCTATCTCAAACATCTGTTGTGTTAATTTTTCTATTTGTATGGTCAACTCTCTTCTTTTGTTATTGTTGTTTTTGATTATTTTAGTAAGTTTGGCTATAGAAAATTCTGTATTTTCTTGTGCTGGCAGTATCACTATCTCTGCTGGGGACATCTCACTTTCAGGGGACATTGTCATGTCTTCTGGGGTTCTTTGGTTTTGGGGTGTTTTTTAGTTCTTTGTTCTTTCCTTGATTTTACCATTTTCATTAATAACTAGAAGTAATTGTTTACTGGTTCCTTTCTAATGTTTTTCTTGTACTTAGGTCAGGAGTTGCATTTGCTTGTCTTTTTATCTTTCTGTTGTTTTAAACTTCTGTATTTTCAATAATGTTTTCTTCATAATTCAAGAAGAAACAACTATCTGTACTCAATTATGTTAGTCTCCTTATTCCAGCTATAACTAGATTTTCTTTTTTCTTAAATAACCATCTTTACACACTAATTCTTAGTTTTAGGTTTCCTTTGTTTTTCAACTTTTAGGATTTTCTTTAAATTTTCATTTTCTTCTTTTTCACACATGTTGGGCACCTGTCACAGTCACTATGTAGAATCTTGCCAATACAGTTATCACAAGTATTTAAGACTAACTAACTACTTTTCAGGGTATATGTGATGGTTAAAGTTTGACAGACTCCTAATTCTCTCTAACTAATTGAGTGTGTAGTTAACTAACTAAATTAATCTGCATTCCCTTTGTTAAATGGTTAACTAATCACAGTGTATTTAGATTGAGAGTAGTAGATGGAAGACAGGGTCAAAACCTGATGCTGTGCTATGTGATTCCAGAGATGTCATTATTGGAAACTGTTCCAGCTTTTACTTGAACTCTGCAGTGGAAACCATTGGATGAATCAGTGTGTGGATGGTTAACTGAGTGACAGTGTGTGTGTGATAACTTAATAATTTAATGCATTGATTGTTCTTGTTATTATGATTAAGTAAATAAAAGGAAATAATGCAAACATGATGCTTCAGCTTGTTATTATCCCTTACATTTAATAGCCCTACAGATATAGTAATACATGCTAGATCTCTGTACATGTGAACAATCAATGTGGTCAGCAAAAAGATAGTTTGTAATTCAGTCAATTGTCAACTACCAAAATAAACCATGAATAAATAAACATGTNAAAGGGCAAATGGTACTACCGATCATAATAAAGGAAGAGATCTCTGAAAAGGAGATAATAGACAAACAGCAAGATGACATGATCCTCAACAAAATAATAAGGAAACTGAAAGAACCCCGAGTGAAACTATCGAAGCTAACAGCAAGTTACTTCGAACGATACAAGTGGAAATTAAACTGAAATGGGTTATGGTATGTCGAAGGTCAAAACAATAGGATCGCGATACCAGAGTATTTCAAAAGAGATCTCATATGGTGAATACATGAAAAAGGTCACCTCAGGATAGCACAGACAGAGAAAACATTCAATGGGCGATTTATCACAACAGCAGTAAGGAAGGTAATCAAAGACATCTCATACATAGATGATATAATTGTAACAAGCAACACAATACAAGAACATATAGAGAAACTGTATAGAACATTGACAATCTTAGGGAAATCCGGACTCTGAATAAACAGCAACAAATGCAAGATCCTAAAGAAGAAAATCATCTTCTTAGGTAGAATGATAGAAAAAGGCAGAATATCAATGAAAGACAATGCAAGAGATATGATACGGAGAATAGAGAAACCAAACAACAAGAAGGATATCCAAAGGATAATGGGTTTCTTTAACTACTATGGCACATTCATCCCCAACATCGCAGGGAAATCCGCAAAAATGACAAAACTCATGAGGAAATCAGTTCCATTTGTATGGACATGGCAAGAACAGGAGGAACTAGACAACATTAAGGAGGAACTAGCGAAATTGCCATCACTTAATACACCGGATTACAATGAACAGTTTATATTAGACTGTGATGCAAGCAAGGTCGCCATAGGGGCAATGCTAGGACAGATGAAAAACGGAAAGGAGGTACCAATACAATTCTTCAGCCGCAAACTATGAGCAAGTGAAGAGAACTACGGATCCACCAAAGTAGAAATGTTAGCTCTAGTCAAGAGCATCAGGAAGTTCAGACATTTTCTAATCGGGAAAGAATTCCGAGTATGCACAGACAACAGCAGCCTCGCATGGCTAAAAAAGTTCTCGGGAGATAAATCGGGCATCGTATCCCGATGGATAGAGTACCTCAATGAATTTACATTCACAATAGAACATTGAAAGGGCACCTTACATAGCAACGCAGACTTTTGGACGTCGTTACCAGAGTACCAAAGAGACGCAGAAAAGACAGATGGAGAAAAACAGCAATTCCAATTCCTACCACATAACCAATACGATGAGCTACCAGAAATTAACGTAGACAAGAAAGGGCAAATGGTACTACCAATCATAATAAAGGAAGAGATCTCTGAAAAGGAGATAATAGACAAACAGCAAGATGACGTGATCCTCAACAAAATAATAAGGAAACTAAAAGAACCCCGAGTGACACTATCAAAGCTAACAGCAAGTTACTTCAAATGATACAAGTGGAAACTAAACTGAAATGGGTTATTGTACGTCGAAGGTCAAAACAACAGGATCGCAATACCAGAGTATTTTAAAAGAGATCTCATAGGGCGAGTACATGAAAAAGGTCACCTTGGGATAACACAGACAGAGAAAACATTCAATGGGCGATTTATCACAACAGCAGTAAGGAAGGTAATCAAAGACATCATTAATAAATGTACAACATGTCTGCTACACAAAAGTCAACGATTTCCAACGCAGAGAGCACCGCTAGAAAAGATAATAGCCACACAACCGAACGAAATAGTCCACATTGACTTAGAACAACTATCGAAAGACAATGAGGGGTACCAATTCTTATTAGTGATGGTGGACAACTTTACAAAGTACGCAAGGATGATCCCGATGAAGAATACAACCGCGGAGACCACAGCAGAAATAGTAATGAAGGAATGGATACTGCAATTCAGGCTGATGGAAACAATCATATTGGATAAGGGACCACAATTCGAGAGTGGTCTATTTCAGGAAATGGCTAAAATGCTAGAGATAGTGAGTGAAAGAACTACAGCATACCACTCGCAGGCGAACGGCGCGGTAGAAAGATTAAACAGAACTCTGATAAAATTGATAAGAGTAATGACAACAAGAATTGGCGGAAATAAATGGAGAGAGGTGATTGAGATGATAGAATATTTTTACAACACATCGGTACACTCAACAACAGGAATCACCCCATTTAAGGCAATGTTCAGCAAAGAGGCAGCTACACCACTATCAATGCAATATACTGATTACAGTAAAGCTTTGAATAATGAATATGTAAACCAATTATGCAAACAGATTTCAGCAATTCATGAAACAATATGCCATAACACGAAGAAATCGGCAGTGAGACAACAGTGAAACTATAATAAAAAAATTTACAGGCACACGCATAAAGTAGGTGACAAAGTCTACACATTTGCACCAATGAAACTAACAGCCACCAATCAGGTTCGCAAATTAAAAACAGTTTGGTCTGGACCACACACAATAATGCAAGAATTGCCAAATAATGAATATATGCTAGATAAAGGCACTTCCAAAATTTAAAAAGAGCAAAGGCAGACATTGAAGAAACAAAGATAGACGGAAGTGCTGAGTTTAAATTAAGCTGAATAAACGGTAAAGAGGTTATGTACGACATGTGTGATTTAGATAGCCTGCCGGAAGAGGAATTCGAGGAAAAATTCACT
>CABFPE010000221.1:836099-851323 GCA_900660155.1 Hofstenia miamia | reverse complement strand
TGATGCTTTCAGAATTTGTTATCAGTATTTCTATTTATTGTTAAAACAATTTCTGAATATAGATTTTTCTTCTTCTTCTTCTGCTAATATTTGCACTATGTGTTATATGTGTACACAAGATGGAATTTTAGTAACAACCAAATGTTGTAACAAATAAGGTTTAAAGGCATTGAATTAAGTGAACAGTGGTGTAATGATAACACACTCAGTTTACTGAGAGATTACTGGTTGAAACCCAGTCTATTCATTGTTAGAATTACAATACATTACATGCATTGTAAAACAGTTAACAAACCCCCACAAATATTTTTTCTTGAATTTCATTGTTGTAAATTAACTTAAAGCTTTATTTTCTTTTAAGGTGTGTTGTTTCATGATTATAATCTCCATGGAAACTAAAACATGTCGTTTGTGTGCAAAAATTTTTTAATTGTATAAAAAAATGAGTTATGTCAGTTAGTGATACAATAGAAAGCCCTGCTATGTGTTATAAAGCATTGAAATCTCCAACATACAAAGAGAATTTCTCATTTCAAAGCATAAAAATGACTTACCACAATAAATAAGAAGACAACCTCTACAATTAAACTCTCCATAAAACGTTTATGTAAACTATATGTATATATGGGGAAAATATCCCCCCAAATATCATGATCATGATACGTCATAGACTTGACTGGATTCAATACAATCCCATATTAATAGAGAGATATAATGTCAGTACAATTATTCATTAAGTTTAGTACCATATATAACAAATTCTCCAACATGTACACATGTAAATTTTAAAAATATTCATAGATTGATTATGTGATACACAATTAACTCCATCCTGTAACCACGCCCCTTATTATTCATTAATTAACAATGGTCTATGACTCATCAATTAGTAGCTGTCAATCAATCTTAACAAATGTAATGAACGCTTTTTTGCAGGAGCAACTTCAACAAAAAGAGTTGTATGTGTATACATTCTATTAATAACATTGCATGTATAATTTTTAGGAAGCAAAATTAATCTTTATGCATAAAACCATGTTTTGATTTTAACATGTAAGTCTATATTTCACGTGTATGTAATGTTAACTTGCTTTAATGCATAACCCTCTGTGTTTACTTTTCACTAAAGATAGCTTGTTTTTATTGTGTATTACACATGTAACAAAATATTTCTCATTTTTCTGTAATTGAATATTATCAAAACAAATGGAATTTTTACAATGGAAAAATCACGTATATTAGCAAAACAATATGTAGCCTTTGCATGTAAAGTAAGATTCACAAAACGTGTTAAACATTGTACATTGACCCCAGTAAACAATCAAAACATGAGGAATTTTTATGGATAGGAAAAATATTAGCCAGCAATGCATCATCACAAATGCAATGTAAACCCTATGTATACAAACAAGTGTAAGCATGCAAACTAAATAACGTGTGATATAGCCAGGTATATTAACAAAAATACATGTAATGAAATTAGCCACATAAATTGGTCACTATAGCAAAGCACGCGATTATGAATCATTGTAAACTAAAATGGCTCCAACATGTATATGAATCATTGTAAAAATCAGACCCTCATATATTTTACAAAAATGATTCACCCAGTAAATGTCACAAAGCAGTGAATCACTAATTAAAATTCTCCTTGAAATCCATTAGTCAGCAAACTTAATAATGTCAAGTATGTGAATCACTAATTAAACTGCTCCTTGATATTTGTGAGTCAGTTCATTTTTACGAGAACTTCAGGNAGTTATGTCAGTTAGTGATACAATAGAAAGCCCTGCTATGTGTTATAAAGCATTGAAATCTCCAACATACAAAGAGAATTTCTCATTTCAAAGCATAAAAATGACTTACCACAATAAATAAGAAGACAACCTCTACAATTAAACTCTCCATAAAACGTTTATGTAAACTATATGTATATATGGGGAAAATATCCCCCCAAATATCATGATCATGATACGTCATAGACTTGACTGGATTCAATACAATCCCATATTAATAGAGAGATATAATGTCAGTACAATTATTCATTAAGTTTAGTACCATATATAACAAATTCTCCAACATGTACACATGTAAATTTTAAAAATATTCATAGATTGATTATGTGATACACAATTAACTCCATCCTGTAACCACGCCCCTTATTATTCATTAATTAACAATGGTCTATGACTCATCAATTAGTAGCTGTCAATCAATCTTAACAAATGTAATGAACGCTTTTTTGCAGGAGCAACTTCAACAAAAAGAGTTGTATGTGTATACATTCTATTAATAACATTGCATGTATAATTTTTAGGAAGCAAAATTAATCTTTATGCATAAAACCATGTTTTGATTTTAACATGTAAGTCTATATTTCACGTGTATGTAATGTTAACTTGCTTTAATGCATAACCCTCTGTGTTTACTTTTCGCTAAAGATAGCTTGTTTTTATTGTGTATTACACATGTAACAAAATATTTCTCATTTTTCTGTAATTGAATATTATCAAAACAAATGGAATTTTTACAATGGAAAAATCACGTATATTAGCAAAACAATATGTAGCCTTTGCATGTAAAGTAAGATTCACAAAACGTGTTAAACATTGTACATTGACCCCAGTAAACAATCAAAACATGAGGAATTTTTATGGATAGGAAATGTATTAGCAAACAATGTGTAAGCATGCAAACTAAATAACGTTTGATATAGCCAGGTATATTAACAAAAATACATGTAATGAAATTAGCCACATAAATTGGTCACTATAGCAAAGCACACGATTATGAATCATTGTAAACTAAAATGGCTCCAACATGTATATGAATCATTGTAAAAATCAGACCCTCATATATTTTACAAAAATGATTCACCCAGTAAATGTCACAAAGCAGTGAATCACTAATTAAAATTCTCCTTGAAATCCATTAGTCAGCAAACTTAATAATGTCAAGTATGTGAATCACTAATTAAACTGCTCCTTGATATTTGTGAGTCAGTTCATTTTTACGAGAACTTCAGGGTGTCCCATTGGGGCGAGCCCTGCCTTATGTACACTACTTAGGTTTGATTATCATATTGACAGTTTTATCATTTTTTATGTTAATAGCAATTTGAAATTATGTAATTGCTGCTAGTTTATATTAGCATTCAAACTAAATAGAATTAGGGATTCTTAAACTACATGTACCACACAGACACCAAATCAATTTCTAATCTTTGAAATACGCAACAATTGTATGCAAATGTGCCTGTGCAATTAATTCAAATATATTACAATTATACATGCTCTTAAAATCTAGTAAAAAACATTTTCGATTTTTTATCCATATTGTCATGTATAATATTGATCTATTGTGCTCTGCTCATTTATTAGTTTTCCAAATACATATTCATATGATAAATTCATACATTTAAGTCAGTATAACGTATCCAATAGAGTTTCCAGCCACAATTAATCGTACCTGATAGAATTGCATCACAGAATTGTAGCTGACCATTGCTGATTGATTTAACTAATGGAAAATAGATCATTGGGAGGTGTGCATTCATGGTCACTGTCCATTTGATTGCAAAATCGTTCTTCTCAAGTTTAACCAAAAAAATCACGGTTTAAGTTTCATTGATGCCCAAATCAACACAGACAAATTTTTGATGTTTAATTTTTTTGTTATTAGAAACACTTCAATATGTAAAATTTGCTATATAGCAGCAATTACTTAATAAAAAAGGTTGAGCATTTCTAAAGATTTTTAATACTTTTAACAAAAACATTCAAATATATTTCTACTTACAAAGTCTTTGTCACTTTCACAAATAATTCTCTCTGAATTTACTATTGTTACAAATAATTAAGATTTTACAGTAAAACTATTAAAATTATTTAATGATTTTAAATTTACTAACATTCATTTTTCGTTTCATACAGGTAAGCACTAAATGAAATGAAATATCTATATTTAGAGTTGCTTTTTACAATATAACATACTTTTTACAACTAAATAGCGTCAAACAATAGAAATAAAGGAACAAAACGCATACAAAGATATTTATAAAAATAATTACAATTACTAGCGAATTTAGGTTAGATGCGGTCTATTGAATAATCACTATTATAAAATTTAAAACCTCGCGATTTGTATTCAAGATTTTCCTTTGTATAACTACTGAAGTATTTTTTAATTTCGTTTTTGAATACTCTTAATTTATTTGTTTTATAGATTTAGGTAAATTATTCCATATATTTATTGATGTGTTGAGAAATTAATTTTTCATTAATTTCTTATTTGGAAGAGGTCTAATTTTTAGGATTCTATGATTATGTCTAAGCAATATTTTAGAGGACAGAAAGTTGGATTTGTGGTATGGAACAATGTTATTAAATACTTTAAAAAAGTAGTTAATATATTTTTATAAATAATGCATTTTGGATTTAGAAAAGTTTTTGTTAATCTCTTGATTTCTGTTATAAATATGATTAACTGCTATTTTTATAGCCCATTTTATTTGCAAATTGAATTTATTCAAAAGTTGTTAATTTATGTCGGTATACAGTATGTTTCCATAATTAAAGTGGCTTAGTATTAATGTGTGAATTAATTGCATTTTTGCTGTGCTTGGAAGCTGTTGCGAGAGGATTCAAACGTAGTAGTTTTAAACAGTGTTTGAAACATCCATTGCCTTAAACAGGCCAGCACTGTACATAATTCTACTTGTTTGTTCATTTTTATCAATTTTTAATATTTCAATTATTGGTTTGTAAATTGCAATTAGACAGAAATAGTTTTCCTACCATACACTAGGCAATTTGGCATACACTGCACCACTGATACATATAAGTTTAGACTCATAAAATAAAGGCTTGCTAAGGTAGAGATAATTTAATAAAGGCACAAATTGATGTAATTTAGAAAATTCAAACGTATTACATACTGGAGTAAATATTTCACTATCTTTAAATATGGTGCAATCGAAATATTTTGATAAATTTAATGTTATAGACACACCAAGTGCATATTAATATGCCTATTTCAATAAATATGAATAAAAAATGTAGTGTGACGAAAATGGAACACAGGCAAATATAATATTTCTCTTAACAAAATAGGAAAAAACAAACACAGAAAACGCATAAATTATGTTGCAACAGATTCGTCTTGATCACTGAGGGCTTCATTGGAAGACTCGTTTATGTCTTTTCCATTGACTTCTGCATCATCATATTGAAGCTTAACTTTGCTCTAAAATATTTTTTAATTAATTGAAAAAAATGAATTAAAACCCTGAAATAAAGAAAGTATTTGTATTAGCTAATAACATTGAAGTTTGATGTGCATTTTATTAAAATTAATGAGAAAATTTAGAATACATGCAAAGAGTGTATTTTATAAAACGTTGTCCACTTCTGCAAGAAAAACTTTTACCTGCATGCAAAAACAAAATTATATAAAAATTAACAAATTTAAAGACAAAAATCGTGTTAACAACAAATATCGAGGATGTCAATATAATTACGAAAAATAATTCCATTGATTGACTCGGACCAATGAAAATAATCAGACTTACAAGAAATCCGAGACATAATTTTAGGGGACTTGGCTTGTACTAGTTTCGCGAAAACAGAAATTTAAGATAGCGTAACTTTTGTGCAAGCAATCTGATGTTTGTTATGAAAGAAGTTGTTTTGAAAATATTGAAAAAACTCTGCTGGAAGAAAAAATTAATCATGTATTCTTATCACAGTGAGGCGTTTAGGTGGGGGTATGGGGACATTTGGTTATAATTTGAAAATTATACTTAAAAACATGATTTCTATAGGTAAAATAGGCTGAAAATTACAATAAAATACGGTTCAGGCATTTAGGAAGTACAGAACAACTATTTGGCATATTCTTTTTGGCTATTTTGAGTATAAATCTTATGTACGAACTTTTTTTTTCAATATTTTACCACTTTGTATGATCTATTGTGTAGAGTCACTCAAGGACACCCCCATGTTATAATTATTTTGATTTGTTTAATTGCTTTTCATTTCTACTTTAATCTTACAACATTACCCTCTGATGACGTAGAATTATCGGTGACGTTTATTCGAAGTGGATCTCAGTCACCCCAACAGTGCATGTGCTCTTGGCACACAGTTGGGAGCTGATCTCTCTGAATGAAGGAAAGGGCCTTGGCAAATACACAGAGGGAGGACTTGAAAATAACAATAAGTTTTGTGAGATTTTACCGCCAGAATCTAGCTCATAAGGTCAATCAGCAGGCTAATCTTGAGGACTGCCTCACCCGTCTGTGGCTACAGTCAGATCCAGGGATTCAGGATGCCTCACTCAAACCTTCAAGATGCAAAGAATTGGGACATTACACAGTTTCTTGCCCTCAAAAGAAATGTGATTCTGGCATTCAATATCCGTAAACTTTGGATGAATTTTACCTGGTCACTTTTGTCTGCTGATATGAACATTGCTACACTAGCAATTAATGTATCATTTTTCATTGTGAAAGTTTAATATTTTAAGTGAGTTAAAATGTTTTGCTTAGTTTGATAGCTTCTTGAAAGTCAAATAGAATGATGTTTTTGTTTCCTCTATAGCTCAAATAGAAAAAAAGTTATGGGGGAGCATGTAATAGGAAATGTGCAAAATATTAGCTCTCAGATGTGACAATGTGTTAGAGGGTGCAGTTAGATAATGTTATTTTTCTCAAATCACGAGGTAATTTTTTAACTATTTCTTCAGGAGTCATTTGGCTTTGGGAAAATACATATCCTAAATGTGGATTATTAAGGATTTTTTAGTTGCCTGACTTGACATCAAGATTTGACCAAAAAATGGTAATAAATTATAGAAATTATACAATGATAAGAGGGTGCGTGGTATATATACTGTGTATGAATGAAAATACATTTTAGATAGACCATTGTTACATGTTTTGAAGCCTAATAGGACGATTTTTCACATAACACATTCTTTTTCCTTACTAATCTATGTTTAAAATATGCCAATTAATGTTTTTTAATATTCGACTAAAGAATTAGCTCTGATGAATAAGTTTCTTTGACTTCTCAGTACCATAACTTTGTAATCGTTAAGGCTAGAACCCTAAAATAAAGTTTTTTGTGATCAGAAAAGTGTACTTAATGGTTTGAATTCAATTTTAAACAGTTTTGAATAAGTGCATTTTTGGATAAATGTCCCCATAACGCCCCAATGTGCTTATGTCTTACAGTATTTTTCTTTCAATACCTGAATTAAACAAAATTAAACTAAACTTTACTTACAGTGCCGTTAATGACTTCGTTCTATTTTTGATTACATATTTGTCATATGATGGATGCATACAACTCTTTGAGTGAAATTGACAGAAACAATTCGATTCAATACAGACAAATGTCTAATATTTTGACCAATATTATAATTTCTAGGGACATTTTTAAAGTTCTAATTAATTCTATTGTCAACACTTAGGGTTATTTTAGTTAAAATTCGAAAGCTAAATCTTTCCCATGTTTTAGTGATATATATATTATAACGTTTTCAAGGGTTACTATATTTACGAATTTTACAATAATTTTTTGTATTCGTTTATTTCACCCATCTCATAAATCAGGGAGTTGTTATTTCAATATCTAATTTTACTTGAAAGATTACCGGACAACTTATTTAAAATATGACCCATTGACGGCACCACACAAACATATCTATGTTGACCTCTACATGAATTGTTTGTAGGTCAATGGAACCATGGAACTATGTATAGTAGCTCTATGGTTAATACCATGAGCTGCGCTGTAGTATTTTATTATTTTTACTATGCGATAGAAAATATTTATGCTATGCTTGAATCACGTGCAAGACAATTTCCATCCGTCCGACTTGTGAATGACATTTTCAATAACTTTGTAGCCTGTGCATAGATTTCAGCCTGATTTAGAATTTATCCGACTTAGAATTGTCCGACTTATTGGAGTTTGTCTGTTCATTAATAGTACGAGTTACGGGAAAAACCGACTTAGTCACATCCGACTTAGGCGGGTTTGCCTGTATATACATCTGCATGCATTGTACCTCAATTGTTGAACTCACCTTGATAAATCGATCGTTTCTACCTTCTTTTACACAACATAAGAATCAAGTTACTAAAATTCAGCAAGAATGAAAGAGCGCATACACTGAAGCGTGAAATGCGCTCCAACCATTCCCAAATCTACGGAAACATATGCACAGATCATAAACGTTTGTTAAATGTCCGCATTTCACAATTAATCAGAAATCACTGTAAATATCAATAAACATTTTGCATAAAGTATTCAAAAAATAAATTGAAAAGAAAATCAAGATCTCAACTTCCAAGGTTTATTGTAGAAATTAAGACTGATAATGGTTGTACAATCGTTTCTTTTTCATTAAATATTGGACTGGTAGCAACTAATCGGTTACCAAAAGCATTTCTTAAAACACATTTAATCCCATGAAATCAATTGAAGAACGGTTCAGAAAAAATCGTATCTTCAACAATCAACGGTTTTCATCAACGTTAGCATTAATCTCAAGATTCTCTTATTGTGAATATCTGAACATAGATATCTATGATGAACTAAATATTTACTTTGCTTGAAATATAGATTGCTCAAATAAGTCAAAAGCAGGCTGACAAGGCTAAAGAAGATAGGTTTGAATTCATTGTTGAAATCAGTAGTCTCTTGCAACGATAATATAATGAGAAGATTCCGTTCAAATGTTTTGTCTGAAGTTGTCTGCTCGACAAAGATAGTGCAATCTATGTCCGCATGCGTCAGGAAAAATCTCAGAAATTAAGTTTTCTACAATCAGTACATCATTCTCAATTTCTAAAAAACGAATTTCTTGATCTTGAAGAAAAACGATAATTTGTTAAGCATCTTTGACACATACATGTATTATACAAAATTGTATTAGAAAATATTGGCAATAACAAGCACTATCAAATACTTGCAAACAAGACTACAACTACAAAAAATAGATATTTTTAACTAACAACAACTCTTCAATGAAAACTAAATTGTCTTTGCCAATTTTTGGAACTTCAAGGATATTTTCTACTAGAGCTTGTGTGATGACAAGTGTAAAACAATATGCAGGGAACTACGCCAAAAATCAAGGCATTTGTATTGTAAAGGACTCTCCTTGATAGGTATCTCCAAATGGTTGGAAATATAAACTAGCCGACTTAATAATGAACTAAGCAGCAATTAAAAAGAAATGGAAATCAAAATACAAAATAAACGAATGGAAAGAATTGATGTTCTCTGTAAAATAAAAAATATATTACCCCTTGTGATTTTTTTTTACTTCTGTCACGACTTCTATGTTTTCTTTTCCTAAAAGTAATATATTAAAATATAATAATTACATTTAAACCAATAAGAATTGACAGCGAAGTAGCAATTGCGCGAAAATTTCATGTCAAATTAAAACATAAAACAGGCCAAAAGCCCAGTAGAGTCCCATATGAATTATATGATATACTATATAAAATCTGAGAAAATTTAGTAGCATGAATTCACAAAAAATAAAGGAATATATTACTTTATGTCATCTAGTTTTTATGCTTGTAAACTTTCCCTTACTGCGAAGAAGTTCTTTCAATCCTCGAAAACTTTCACACAATTGATATTAGAATTTTGGATCGTTAAGAATTATGGGGGCAATTTTTCCACAAACCCTTTGAGTATTCAAATAATATAATTGGTGTTTCTGATAAAATCTAAATATTTTCAGCATGCTTCACAGCATATCAGATTTCATTGTTATTTGAAATACGCATTTTAGACATTCTTTCCTAGTATTTCCCAAACATTTGTAATCACTGGCATTGCATATGTGAGCTGTTTAAGTCGAAAAATATATTGTATACTTTAATTTTCATGGCTTCTATAAAAAATATATTCAAATGATCCAGTTTGTTAATGCCTAAAAGCCGTATTAAATTTGAAGTTCCAAAACCTTCATTCGAATGTTTTTAGATATACCTATTGACATTAACAATATTAGACATAAAATGTGAAAATATTTAGAAAAATTTGTTATGGAGTTATGCACTCAAACAACAGTTAGAAAAATTCAAGTCTTACTAAAAAAGTGCCACAACTTCTTGATTAATAATGAAAAGCTTGTATGGGAGGGGGGACTTTTTCTTATCTGTAAGGAAGTTCTCTATTGCACCACTAGATATTAGTTTATACATTACTTAGATTATTCCAAATAAACCCAAGCTCAGATCCAATGGACTTGGATCTCTAACTAGTAAATAATTATTTTTTCTTTGCAAAAAACACAGAGATATCTCTAAATGCTACATAGGTTGGGTTCTTTTTTCTAAAATAGTTTAGCCAGCAGAAATGCCATGTTTAATCATTTTCGAAGATTTATAAAATCAAAAATTTGGATTAACAGTGTATAAATAAATTAACTCATTAATAAGATGCACCATTTTGTTGCAAACGTTTAACCATGATTTCACTATGCAGTCTATATCCATTTCCGAGAAAAAGGGCTTTTACAAAAATAACTTTCTTCAAAGATACCTGTTTGCGATATTTGTTCACTCAACTGCAAACCTAATGGGGCACTCACCCTAGCTAACACTAAGTTGATTAGAGAAATAATCCATTTATATGATAAGATATTTAAAAACATGCATTGATAGCCATTTTCTACTTTAGAGTGAAAACTTACTTTGATCTTGATCGGGATCGGTGCTTGCGCTTTTTAGACCGCGATCTTGACCGATGACTGCGCGAGGAGCGATGTTTATGCTTCGTAGAGGCCGAACGTTTCCTAGATCGACTGCGTTTGTTTGAACGATGATGTGATCGTTTGTGTGAACGTGATCTAGAATGAGATCTGTGCCGATAATACGGAGACCGCGATCTGGATCGATAACGGCGACTAAATAAAACTTACCACATGATTTCATTAAATATTATAGTAAAAATGCATACTCATAAAAATTCCCTAATTCAACATGAAATTTTATCCACAGAAATGTCATGCAATAGTTCAAAAACAAATTAAAATTTTCTCAAAAAATTATAATGCCTCAGGTTAGAGTAGTTGACACTTAAATTAATTTAGATACATGAAGGCGTCATTAAATCGAAATATTCGAATATTTCATTAACAGTGGATATATCGCTTAGGTGATAGTAACCATGGAAATTGATTTTGTTTTCAATACAACATCTCATTCAACAGAAATCTTGTAAATTTCAACGTGGGAATTCCTACTGTTCACACAGAAATATGAATTATCCTATAAGAATATGAATGAGATCTGAGCACCGTCTAATATTATAAAAGCAAAATATTGAAAAAAGATTGTTATATTAATTACAATAATGTTCAAATAGTCGGTCACTTGAAAAAAGTTGAATGCACCAAAAATATACACAATTTAATGGGAAGAAAAATGTTAAAGAAGTGCTATTGTTTCAATAAAAGGTTGAAGATAAAAAATGTAAAATATGGTCTTGATCAAATATTTATGACATTCATAAATAAAGTTGTTCATTAAAAAGGGGCAACCAAATGTTACATGGTCACCTTTTGTTTTCTAAGCAACATTGTGTGAAACTTACGATAAACGCATTTATAGAATTGTAAGGTTTGTTTTATTTTACCACAATAAGTCACATTTAGTATTAAAAAACAGTTGGATTTTTTTCAGGGTTAAAGCGAGGGCTTGGGGCAGGCATACGCCGTATATCGTTTATTTGTTATCCCTTACATTTAATAGCCCTACAGATATAGTAATACATGCTAGATCTCTGTACATGTGAACAATCAATGTGGTCAGCAAAAAGATAGTTCGTAATTCAGTCAATTGTCAACTACCAAAATAAACCATGAATAAATAAACATGTAGAGCAACTTAAATATAATCATAATAATCTGTGAGCAANAAATATACACAATTTAATGGGAAGAAAAATGTTAAAGAAGTGCTATTGTTTCAATAAAAGGTTGAAGATAAAAAATGTAAAATATGGTCTTGATCAAATATTTATGACATTCATAAATAAAGTTGTTCATTAAAAAGGGGCAACCAAATGTTACATGGTCACCTTTTGTTTTCTAAGCAACATTGTGTGAAACTTACGATAAACGCATTTATAGAATTGTAAGGTTTGTTTTATTTTACCACAATAAGTCACATTTAGTATTAAAAAACAGTTGGATTTTTTTCAGGGTTAAAGCGAGGGCTTGGGGCAGGCATACGCCGTATATCGTTTATTTAAAATGATCTGCTAGCTTATATATAATTATAAAGTTTGTATGAATTGTTATTAATACTACTCTAACTTAAAATAAAAAGATTAGCCCAGTTGGGCCTTCAATGATATTTGTAATATATTTTGTTTCCAGTCCTGTTTATTGAAGAAGTCCTTGGTCAAACTATTTACCAGAGCTTGCAGTAAACAGTTTTGTGTGACCGAATATTTTTTACCGTAACTATATTATATTATACAATATATTTAAAATGCAACAATATTTCTGAAAATACAACAGTTGTAGTAACTACTATGCTAATCACGTATAATGATTTATTACGTTCATTTAGGAATACTGCGTTTCCCTATTGTTAGTAAAACAGGATAGTTAAAATACTTCATAGCGAATAGACATAAAAAGTTTGTTTACACCAATGTTACACAGTACTTTTCATAACTACAGAATGATGCAAAAAAAGTTAAATTAATGGCAGTGCAATGAAATGACACGATTTTATAATCTGAGGAAAATTGAAATTGGTTCTGAAAAAATTGCCACGTAAATATGGTTTAATTGTCAATGCGATAAGCGTAAAAATAATTAGTGAGTTTTTGCATAACAAGCCATACAGTTTATTGGCTGATGGATTTTATATGTATAAATGAACGTGTAATTTAAAGTTAAAGTACCCGCTGCTGTAATGAGGTGAACGCGATCTTCGATATGGTGACAAATGGCGCGTAGGCGAGCGACGGGGTGAACGAACTCCTTTCAAGGACAGTTCCCTAAAAGTAGTTAAAAACTTAAGAAAAAGGTAGTGGTACCGTGAGCGAGATCTTCTAGTACGGATTCTTAAAGGAGAGGGACTATGGCGACTTGATCTTCCTCCTAAAATAAACAATCTCTTACAAATATCATGTTAAAACATGAAAACGGTGGAATTTATATTTATTTATAAATATGAACTAATCCTGTATTAGGCATAACCATAAGCTTAGAATAAAAATAGGGACCTGCCGTCAGGAGTGTACAACTTTGAGGGCATTTAAATTGTAATAAATTGCATTTTTTTGAGTTATAGAAAACAATAATTGCAATTCTTATAAGTAATTGAACAGGCTGCAAAAAATTACAGGTCACAAGGTATAAATAAAAAATTTGTTGAACTCTTGTTTACCATGACGAAAAGTTCGGATTCCAGATGCATTGGTAGGAGTTTCTTCCAATAGTCGCTGAAAATACACTTGGCCTTGTTGAAAATCCCCAAAACAATAATTGTAAAAAATGAGCAATTTATAATTGCATATTTTCACGCTTAGACAATCAATGACTGCCTTAAAAAATTGTCAATTATTGTTTTTACAATTATTAATTGTAGACCCCTGCCTGCGGTTCCAAAAGGTTTATTTGTTCCGATTTGGACTTCAAATCTCAAGTTCACGTGTCTGTCTCATCCTACGAATCATTTAAAATCAAAAAATAATATTTTTATTACACATACATAAAATGAAATAAGTAAATTTGTAGGAATATTCTGTAAATGGTGTTCAAACAAGTAGAATTTAATCACGAAGTACCATCTGAAACTTAATTAGGCTTAAAATGTTACTTTTCATAGTCTAAACTCATTAACAAATCTATCAAATTTTGCTACTTTAACTGAATAATAATTTGAAACCTGATGCAAGTGCGTCGGTAACAATATTGTAAGCGAGTTTGTAAAGATCAACCGCTGATTTGATCTTCTCTTCTGCTTCTTCCTCATCGCGATATAGAGGCTTGGTAATAGCCGAAGTTGAATGATGTACTCTAAATAAGTTCTGTGAAGTAAATTAAAATACAAATAAAATTAATTTCCAATATTGTAAAAACAATCCAATTCAAACAACAAAGAATACAGAGGCCTGTTCATATGTTTCGTTACCCCATTCATAGAAATTTCGATGATTTTGCAAACAATACTCATTTCTCAATACAGCTGAATTTTTTCAATGACTATTTAACCTTATTATAGATTTTTTTGATAAAACGCTTAGTTTCCTCATTTTGTCTGTTTGGGCAATTATTGAAATAACTATATTAGTAAATTACCGGCCATTGACAGGCTAAATTTAAAAATATTTCTAATTTTATTTGACAAGTAGAGAATATTTTGTTTAGTTTGGGAGAAAATTCTATGAAAATATTGCAATTAGCAAAATATTTATATTTATCTCTGGAATTTCTCATTAATGTTGGCTATAAATTGAGTTATTTTGATTTTGAGTGTGTATTTTTTTCAGTTTTTATGGAACAAACTAGAAATAATATTATCAGGAGTTGTTTATAATAAACAAAATCTGCTGAATTTAAGAAACTTCATATAAAATAAAAAATTGTGAACTCTTGTATTTTTGAAATATTGGAAACAGTGTTGGTCGACTTAAACCTCTCGATTTAAATCATGATTAAAATCAAAGCACATTATTAGTTCAATTATTGATTTAAATCAAGTGCACTAAAAGAGATACAAGTAGTGTAGTCTAATTGTTTTGTGTGACATTGGAATGAATTGGTAAGCTCTGAAATGTTATTTTGTCTTCAGTTTATTTAAAATTGATTTAATTATTGTATTTCAAAAAATCGGATTTTTTCCCAACACTGATTGGAAAGGACACTTAAAATAAATTGAAAAGATTTTCGGTTTGCAAACACGTACAAACGCAATTGGTTTTAACGAAAAAAATTTAAATATGCATATTTGTCTATTTACTTATCTATTATTCAATGCTAAGCGAGTTTTATATATTTTAATTATCATACAAAATATTCTAACTAAACTGAAATGTTCACAATTTAAATTCATTGAAAAACGAAAAACTGATTAAAGTTATGCAAAGAATTGATATATAAAATAACAACTTTACATTACCATGTGTAATTTTCCAGATTAATATATATATATATATATATATATATATATACAT
>CABFPE010000221.1:798594-835795 GCA_900660155.1 Hofstenia miamia | reverse complement strand
TATATATATATATATATATATATATACTAATACCTCCCTCTCCGTAGTATGGTTTTTGCAAAAAAGTGCTACATAGAGGGCGGCGAGGAAAATTGTCCATACTACATAGAGGGATTTTGGCCGAAAATTAACTTTTTGGCTATTACTCCCTAAAAAATCCATCGATCCCTTAAATATTTTGCATGAAGGTAGTGACTACCAAAAGACTATGTCCTACAAAAATTTAGGAATTTATGTGGGAAATTCAGCTTATATGGTTATTTGGAAAAAATACATAGAGGGAGGTATTAGTATATATATATATAACTTACGGCCAACTACTGGGCGCAGAATCAAAATTGCCGGCCGGTTCCAACTCTGATGTGCACAACAATGAGAAAAAGTTTTTTTAATCAGTAGTTATTCTTAAAAACACAGTGAATTAAACCGCTTTTAATTGCAAAATATTAATGTTATTATTAACAATCAAACTAAGCCCACCATTTTCGAGCAACTCTGAAAATTAATGGACGCGGTATAAATTCTAATCGTCTAATATAATACTCTTTGCGTGATTAGATATTTGTGCGATACACTTTTATATTATAATAGCAATTAACAAACAGTTTATATAATTGAATGAAATATAAAAGAAACAAAGATAAAAGAGAAAATACTAACTTAATTTTGCAATTGTCGACTTCGGATCCAGTCAATGCTAATGCCTTCTTTAATGCAGAAAGGCATTTGAATTCCACATAAGCGCCGCGTGTAGGAATAGCCTCCTTATCCTTTTTAGAATGTTTCTCAGGTTCTGCCATTCGAACATACATTACCTCGCCGGCCTGACTAAAAAAATCCAAAACCCGCTCATCTGTCATCGACTATAAAATAAAACAAAATTAAAAGTAAAAACTTCACAAATGCAAGAATACACACTTTGCTTGCATTTATTGGCCGTATGGCTGTGTATATTCACTCCTAAACGACATAACATCGCAGTTAATAATGGAAACTTTAAAATACCATAAAAACAAACCGTACATATGAAGTCTTTTATTCACGTACAACATCATTCATTTAGGAATAAAGAAGTCAGTAATTAACGTTTGTAAGCTTTTAGTAAAATAGGAATGGGCGATTGATCAAATCAGTGACTGAAAATAGATTTTTGGGTATAATCTGAAATAGTAAAATTTTCGACTACATTATATTGATTCATGGAAAAGATCAAACGATTGTCTTTGAACTCGTGAGTGTAAATTGTAAAATTGTAAATCAATCATAAAATAGACGTACCTACAACTAACTTTGTTGCTTGCATTAAATGGTTTCTAGACATAAACAAATGTTTAACGATGGATAATGAAATTTGATTTGAAGAAGCGCATCATATTCTATTAAATGTAAAGTTTACTATAAATTTCATATTATAGTAAAGGCTATCTATCAGATAATGACAAGTATGTGATTTGCAGGTTTGCAAAAATAACTGGGAGTACAGAACGATTAGATGCTATACGTCTGCTGCACGTTACATTTTTTTCAACATGTAGGAGTAAACAAAACTTAAGATTTAATAAATATAATCTTAAACCAATAATTTATGTCAAACAATTCTGTTTTATCAATGTTCATCTTAAAATTAATGTTATACCTTCTGGCCCCAACTAACTAAATTTTAAACTGCAACATATATATAGTCGCATTAAAGCCTCGAATGCATTACAAATTACACTGTATATAGCAAATTCATCATCATTGGTTTGGTATTGCTCAACAATTTCAAAACAATGAAATATGAACAGGGATTTCATCATCGCATTGTTGAGGTATCGGCAACTATTGACATCAACAATTGAATAAACAGCTGGTTAGAAAAATGTTGGAAGTGAAATTGATATAATCCAATGTTAATTTCGCAGATAAAAGTAATAAATATCAAAGAAAATTATCAATGAATTGAAACAGCGCTTTAAATGTGAATATTTTTTGTAAAATTAACAAAAGAATTAGGGTGCTCACACTAAAATTGCTCTCCTGTAAAATGTATAATGTTGCATGCAACGTTTATCACTACAGCCATTATAATCATTTAAATATAGTGTTTGACTGATGAAAAAAGCTAGTAGGGAAGAAACGCTTTACTAATAATTGTAATAAAAAATAATTTAAAAATTGATTGGCATACTAATTATACAAATTGCTTGCCACACTGTATTTGTCCAATTGCAGTGATAATGTTCTGAGCTTGACAAAGGTCAATACGACAATTAGAACTATCAATCTTTCTTAATAGCGATATAGCGTTATTAATGAAAACATAGGAGACGGACAATCAAATTTGAACGCAAGTGATTTTAAAAAATGTATTGTAATGCCATCTACCACACTCATAATCCGCGTTAAACTGTAATGTCAAAACTTAGTTTTATCAAAATTTATAATGTAAGTCTTTAAATGTTATCTTTGATATAGATATAAACAATGACTACTAAATTTCGACTAATCCAGAATCCCACAAAATATTAGTGGAGGGAAAATAAAATCAATTATACATGTGATAATCTATCAAACCTTAAAAAGTGAATAACCGCCCAAACCTAACTGGAAGTGTAAAAATGAGCCAGTGGTAGATATTGAGGTAATAAATTATTCGATAAAAGTTTATCTCAAAAACAAGAATTTCAAGTAGTACGTGAATAAATGTGTGCACCAGCTGTATACAAATGTATTATACAAGTCTAATAAAGCTTAATGTCTCAGCAAAAGTACTGATATGAATGTAACAGTTGGTGCAAATGTGATTGCAAAAGACAAACCTTGGCATTCAACTTTTCAACATACACAGTGCGACGCAATTGCTCCACTTCAAGAAGATTCATCGATGCTGGTACAGGAGGAGGTTGCGGGAGTTCTAGTTGAGCCAATTCAGGATCAAATGGGGGATTCACCATCAGCGTTTGACCGGGAACCTTAAATGGTCATTTATGAAGAACAATGATCGATATTTCGAAAACTAAGTTGAACATTGCTACAGTATCAAAATTAAGAATTTTTTCTTTAGAGTATAATACTGAAATAATTATGCAATTATGTAAAGCATTCTGCCATTGCTTGTAATAAAATGGCATGCAAATGCTTTGTTTATATTATTCGGGATATAACATTTCTGTGTTTAAATTCGCATTTGATATTCCCGAAGACAGACATGTTTAATGCAATACCGAAAGCGTTCATAATCGTCGTAAAATGTATGGAGGCCTCTGTATTTTCGACGATATTCGTGTTTCGTATTATTGGTTGTTTTCACATAACATAAATTTTTAACTGTTTTACATAATTATATAATGTGCAGATAAATAAAAAAATTTCAATAATAATAGTTTTGCAAAAAATAATCATATACTGTTCACCTAAGCATGCAGAAAATTACACTACGTACACGATATTTGTGAAATGACGTCATGCTAATCGGATTCGAAAATTTTTCCATTGCTTCGCTCTGTCGAAATTTAAAGCTATAACCTGATAAACTTTATGAAAGCTTTTGCTATTAAAAAATTTTGTTTATTATTTGTATTATATGTTTTAAAGAGCTTTCTTATAAAAATCATTCATACATTCTTTATCTTTTCAAATTAGACTTTAAAGAAAATTTAATTTTTTGACCTAATTCCAAATTTTAAATTTTGACAATATGTTGTTTATAAGATTTTTATGATATGTATGCATGGGCATAATTTTTTTTAACTATTTATGCAAAATTGACCATTATTTCCATTTTAACTAAATAATTAAAATAAACGTGCACAAACCGGTAGTGGCTGAGCAGTATGAGCACCGACAAGTTCAAGAGCAGTATCTTCATCGGGTATGGAATCTAAAATTCAGATAACACATATAATTAACAAAAAATTTACCTTTAAAAAACCTGACAATAACTAGCATACGATCTAGAAGGTGAATGCCATTTAACTGGATTGCAGGAAGAACACTGTCGGCAGATTCATACTTAATGAAAAAATGTTTAGATGAGACCGGAATTGGAGAGTTCCTAAAAAACAAATTGATCATTTTATCACAAATAAATTGCTAAAAATATGCTCTTTGTACATTTTTGATCGAGCACTCAAAATCAATTAATCTATTTAGCATTTTAGTAAACCATCTGCATAGTTGTGTTGCATGTTTTGATACACATTACGATTAGTGAACATATTTTCAAAATACAAACATAGAATCATGCTTTTAAAGTTACATATTAATACAACTATTGGTTATAAATATATAAGTAACTAAACAAAAATATATAATGAATTTGCAAATAGACTCTTTTTGATAGCAAACAATTTTTTTTGAAAACACTCTAAACCAGCGCAAAAATGCTTTACATGTTTAATCATGTCCGCTATCTTAATATGCCTGCATTAGAAAATAAATAAATGTAGGAATATTTTAACGAAATGATGTAAACCTTCTAGATTGAAATATTGAGTGCTCGCGTCTAAAACGGCTCATTGATAAGCGATGTAACACTGCTCTACCAAATTCTCCCTAAACTGGACAAAGAGCATGCAGCTGAAACACTTGTTTTTTCTCAAGAATTTCCTGCTTCTAGTATTTCTGCCGTCCCAAAGCAAAACAACTTAAGTCCAATTTTTCATAAGAAAAGGATTTAAAGCCATTTTATAGATCCAAACCTATTCTATCTATAGTCTATCTAGTATAGCAATAAAAGCATTATGAATGAGGAAAATGATGCCTAATAATTTACCCAAAAACTTAAGTCCATGCGACTACTAAAGCAAAACAACTTAAAATACTTTAAAGAATAATTTTGTACTTAAGTTGTTTTGCTTTTGGAAGGTAGATTTGATGCCTCTACTCAATCTTTGCTTGAATCACACACTCAAAGACACCTGAAAACGCAGCACCACCCACTACAGAATCTGTCCTTTCAAAATTTTCACCACTCATGTCTCACTCATTCCCAAGGATACAAACAACACCAAAGAAGTAACCGCCAAAAACGAATTCACGAATAAAGGAATAGAAAGGGGAAGTACAGCACATGTCATTAAAAGTAGTATTTTGAAACACGGACGTTCACATCGTCTCCTTCACAAACACTGAACTTACCAGAAAAAATCTAAAAAGACTGTTAAACAAAGTCCACAGTCGAATCTTTTTCTTTGAAATCTCACATGTCTGATCACAAACTTCGAAACCAAATAAAGCAATCACATCATTCACAATCTATCTAAAGGCAATTTCACTGTAATCCCAGTTTTCGAAAAAGTTTCTGCTTTCTCCAAGAATTATTTATAAATCTCTTCTTGTTTGGGACGGTAACCACCTCTTAAACAAAGAACACCCGAATTTCGTTCGTAATTTAAGGAACACTTTCTGTAATTCATCCATCTCATTGAGCTTTATAATACTTCATTATTCACTTCGCAATCCGGATATTTCATACACAAATGATGCATCTAGTCTTTTTCGTGCCCACCATCTTCTTTCTAAGGCTCAACGCAATACCACAGAATCTCTCTTAAAAAATTTACCTATAATCCTTCCTTAAGGAAGAAGCGTAGAAAAGAATGGTGCGGAGAATGGACTTGAATAGAGTTTCACAGCAGACGGGGAATTAAAGGGAACATTGCGGAAGAGGGCAAAGAGCGAGGAATTAGCTTTGCAGAAGCGCAAGGACACGCCCTGGCCAATTTAAGTTTGCAGCAAGTTAAACACTAAGATGAGAAAAGTTCACAGGGAGAGACAGACCAGAAGGGAAGACACAGAAAAGGAAATACCAAATGTCTTGGTTGGGTTAACGGAAGACCAAGAAGACAAAAGCTCAAGATCAGAGGTAATATAAAAAAAAAGAACTACTGAAGTTGAAAATCGCAGTGTCGACGTACACTAGACAGGATAAGTTGGGAACATATTGAGGGAGACCGTTGATAGCAACGAGGAAGAAGAAAACAACACACACAAAACCTTGAGGAGCACCACTAGATACAAAAGCCGAAGAAATAGATGAGTTGATTTTGATGAGGACTGAACAGGCAAGACCGGAAAAGTTTGATGAAATCAGCATCAAAGCCAAATAAACTAAATTTGTCAAGAATAGAATGAAGGAGTCGATCAAAAGCTTTAGAAATGTCAATCCATTTCTTGAAAAAGTAATGTTTGGCCATTTAATATACTGTATACAAATTTTGAGGCAATAAACGTTTTTTCAAAGTGGACATGCATTAGCAAAGAATTAAGAGTCCACTTCATGAAATAGAAATAGCAAAAATTCCCAGGGCTAACTAGGTTCCTTAAGCATGCAAGTCGATGGAACTATAAGATATGACTTTTTGGTTTATCAGTTCAGAAAATTAATAAATTACAAAAAATAGGGTCTGCAGGTACTTGTATTATTATTTGATAAAATGTTTCTTTATAACATTTTAGAATATTGTATCTATTATAATTGCATATGAATCCTTCATTATTCTTATCAAACTAAGAAAACATTACAAATGTTGAGTTAAATATGGAAGTATTCTTGCAAACGAAGTTTTTTTGAGGATCACAAGAACTTGACGACCATTGCAAAACAATTTATCCCATCAATTCAGCCTAACTCTTTTAAACCAACCCAATAAAGTCTACATCACATCACCATCTTATAAATATGTTAAGGAATAAATTTAATAAAATATTAATGAAATGAAAACCTGTGTCGAAATGGGAATTATCACAATTTTTAATCAGCATATAAATATGAAAATTGAGGACATTTTCCTCTCTAAGCGATAACATACCCTAAAAGAAAATAGAAAATAGTTTATATTGTTATTTGCAATTGAATAAATTAATAAATAAATATAAAAGCAAATACTTTACATTAAGAAATTTATGCACTTAGTAATTTCTAGTAACATTCCATAAATTGTGTAAAAACACTTATAATGGAAAATAAAATGTGATAATCCTTACTCTTCTGGATACAATTGCGATTTCGAAATATTCCCAATCATTTTAAAAAACTTCTCCAAGTCAGACGAACGTGCAGCAGTTGAAACATTTTGTACCCAAACCACACGACCCATATGTCAATGCAGTAAATTTCCAACGTATTTTGAACTAAATTCAAAATTTTATCTTTAAAGAGTACGACCACAATTCGGTCAATAATCAATTGTCAAGTTTCTTAACATTTTTTGGACATTAGATCTTTCTTTTATAATGCGGGATATTCATGAAATTTCGAAATGTTTTAAAATGTATAATTTCAATATAATCAGTAGCAAAATTAGCAAAAAATGGTTTCCAGTTTTTTAAAATGGTTTAGATTTTACATTATTACAAATTTTGTTTTAATCCCATGACCATTTTAATCTTTGTGACGTCATTTCTGACCTCTTAAATACTGAAAACAAAAACTACAATAGTGTTATATATTTTATTGTTTATAATATCACTTTACATTATTCAGAATTTTCGAGTTTATATGTTTTGAGGTTGAAGATATTGATTCCTTTTTCATTTATATTTTAGTATAGTACAAAGAATATTTGGTTGATTTTTCAATGATTGCCAAGCAAATTATAACCATTATTTACTTTTTAGAGCAAAATGAGATATAAGTGCTGTTTTGTTCCAACATGTCATATAACAAGTAAACAGAACCCTAATATTTGGTTCTTGAGTGTTCCAATGAACAGAAATTTAGAAATTTCTTGGTTTAATGCTGTGAATCAAAATGATGCTGTAAATCCACCAAAATATCCTGTTTTTTGTGAAAACCATTTCTGATTAAAAAATGATTTGGCAAATTATTATCAAGTTTTATACAAAAAAAATATCTAAAGCCTGGCATGCTGCCACAATTGTTCACCTGTAATCAAGAACCATGCACATCAATGCAATAACCTGTGTGCATGCCGATTCAATAATGCAAAGAATTATCACCCTATTCAACAGAAGGTGAACTTCCCCTTTCATGTGATAAAGAATGTCAAACATTTGAATTAAAATGTTGCAAAAAATCTGCCCAAACTGTATTATATTTTATATGTGCATTTCTAACTAAGTCAGATATATTTACATATTTATTAATAATGTTTTATTCAGATAGGATGGGATTCTGTAAATTAGTATGCAAAATTTAGATAATATTTATTTCATTAAAAGTTTTCAGTTAAGTCTAAAACAATTTAAGATTCCATCCATCCCATGCCTGTACTTTTTCTCAATATTTTAGAAAATTCAAATGTATTATTTTCATGAAAGTCCTGATATTAGTATGTCTTCCTCTTTGCATCTGAATATTCACCAACTACTACATCATCATTCTCAGATGAGGATATTTCCAAGCACTACCTTTCGCAAAGGGGTAATTAAATATTGAACTGTACTGCAATTCTGAATTCACTGCAACTCTACAAAACCAATTGTCTCCTATCTGTAATTTGGGTGCATTCAATTGCATGATTTAGTGTTTGCAACCCTGGTTGCCTATAAATCATGGGTTTGGAATGAACAATTAGAGCATTAATGTAGAATTGCAGGGTGCATCTAGCAGCTCAAGCAGTACAAAGGTTACAGAAGATTACAATCACTGAGAGCAACCTGTGCTCTAACAAAAAAATGAAAATCAGTAGTTCGCCAATTTCATTGTAGAAAAAAGTAATTCCAAGATGGCATTTCAAGCAGAGACCAATTCACACAGAATCTCACCAAAGCCAAGTCATTAGAATCCATCCTTACAATCCAAGGTGCTAATTGTGTGTCTCAAGTTGTAATTTCTAGCTCAGTAAAACAATTTTAGCTCTGTGTTTATCATCTCATCTCATGTAATAAAGATATTAAATAACATGTAATTACCACGTATTCATGTATGCCAATGGCATAGTATATTCACATTGTGTGATAGTTTGTGCATGTTTGATCAACAGATGTAGTAGTTCTTTTATTGCCTATGCCTATATCTAGCCTAAAGCAACCAAAATATGGGCTCATCTGTCAAGGAGTGAGTTATCACCCCAGGCACAGTGGAGTTCCTCCCACATTATCACTGGATCTTACAATTGCATTATTATAAAATTCATACCAAAGCTAAAAAGATTAGTAGATAATAAAATAATGAAAAGCAAACATTATCCAAATGAAATTTATTTGATGTTTGATAACATTGAGTTCCCTATTTATTACAAGAGAAGGTAAATATTTACTGTTTTACAAAAGTTAGCTTGTTTCCCTTGCAAATTAAATGAGCAATTACATGTAATCAGTAGCTCAAGGGGACAATTGCTAAATTTGAAACTTAAGTTTGAAAAGATCACAAATTAATAAAATCACTAAATTAAATAGCACCAAATTAATTGGAGAGTGCCTAAAATCAAATAAAAAATAAACAAAGGCCCTGAGTGACTCTACATTAAGTCATTCATCATCTGCGAATTTATGGACATTGCTTTTATCATAACTATGCTAAAATTATTGTGAAGCTTCATTAAAGCTTAATTTAGAGCACTTATTTAAGATTAGTATACTTATAAATTTAATAAATCTCTTAAATCTATAAATAATTATTAATGCTTAATGTAAATGTTTTCCAAGAAATTTCTGTACATTTTGTATTTAAGAGTTCAGAAATGATGTCAAGCCAATCAAAACTTGCAATGTGATTAAAACAAAAAGGTAATATTAAAAAATCTATGAAATTTTAAGAACTGGAAAGTAATTTTTTGAAAATTTCCAATACAACTTATACAAAAATTAGATATTTTAAAACACTTCAAAATTCTATGAATGTTCCCCATTCATTTGTACTAAATATTGAAAAAATTAAGTAAGCTCCTGAATATTATGAATATATGTAAAATTAACATATGAATAAGCAGATTAAAACATTTATGTTCCATGGTCCATTGTGTCATAATGTGAAAACAGTCTTGAATGAAAGTTTAAAATAATAAAGGAATTATTTAGTAAGAAATTGTTCTAAGACCATTTAAATATTTTAGTTAAGTTCTAATGTTAAATACTTTCAAATCAACAAGGGATTTAAATGCTAGTGATTTACATCACTCAGTTTTTACAGTGTTGCTTGGTGAATACAATTGAGCAATTATTATGCACTGTGTAAATGCATTAATCAACAGTGGCAACTGGTAAATGTACACATGTTTCTGTATTGTGCTACAAATTATTGTACGAAACTAAAAATAGTGATGAAATCTAGCTGGTTTAATTTGATTTAATTTGGACTCTTATTTCAGGAGGTAAGGTCTTTAATTGAAATGGAAAGCTAAACTATTTCATGCATCTGGGGCATTGCAATTCCAGGGGACTCACTTAGAGCATGACTTTGCATGGGAGTTTTTTCTGTTTATCTGTCATATTGCTTCATGTCAGCACTGGCATTATTTAATATCATCTAAACAATAGACCAGAGAAACCTAGGCTAACCCCTATTTAGATTTGTGAGGCAATGCTGAAGACTGGTATTTGAGTGCTGTTGTATTGCATTGATTATTTATTTATTTAGTGTAATAATAGGTTAACATCAGATACAGATACTTTTCTAAATGAAGATATTTGATGTAAGGACTCTTAGCATATACATATAAAGAATGTTAGTGAATTTAGTCAGTTTACACAATTGCAAAGCTTGCTAGCATGATATACATGAAGCATTTAGCTCAAGTATTGTTAGTTTGAATGTTGCAAACCATTTGTTAAAAGTATTGGCATTTAAATCAACTCTGTCAGTAAACTTCTATAATGTAAATTAGCATAGCACTGAGTGTGATATATTTACCTCCATAAACTTTGATCTGTCAAAGATAGGGTTTTCAGGTATTTTGTGCTCAAACATTATGTTTGGAAGTTTCATCAGTAGTATCTATCTGTTTTGATAGTTCTTTCTCACAGAGTAGAGAAGAATTTTTGTCATATTTCTCTGGCTGTTGCAAACTTGTTGAAACTGAAACAAAGTGACATTTCTTACTGAACAAATTTATTGTGTGATAAGCTTTTTGCCTGGTCCCAACCTCTTGTGAGGTGTCAGATCTGGGATTTTTTTCACTATGTTCTCCTCTTGCAGTTGGGAGACATATATGATTCTAGTTTTACTGCCTTTTCTCTAACTCATATACCTTGTGAAAAAAGTCTTGCAATTTATCATCTACATTGTGCAAGGTGGACACAGTAAAAAATCTACTGTAATTTCCCTCTAACAGTCCATTTTGTTTGATGTCATTAGCTTGTCTCTTGTATTTTTGATGTCCCATGTTTTGACTTGTGGGTATTTTCATTTGTAGATTCTAGTATGCCTGTACATTTTTCATATTTGACAAGGGAATAGTAAAGTTGCTATGCAACAATTCTGTGAGCTGTATTTTTGTATAGGTTTGTTTGTAGAATTCTTGAAGTTGTTATCAAAAGAAAGTTTTATCATTCTTTGTAAATTCATTAATTTGCTGATTGTAGTTGTCTGCTCAACAATTTAATGTAGTAGTGAGTAGCATATAATTTTGTTTTGCAGGAAGATTGGAAGCTTTGTCTTCACATGGTTGCCATGTACATTCTTTCTACATGATTTCATCCCAAATTTTGTTGTGTCTGCTCTACTGAGAGTAGAACTAAAAACTTCTTTGGAAGTTGCTATTGAAACATTTTGAATGTTTAATGTAAGCCAATTGACATCTATAAAGGTTTTCTTTGAAAAACTCTTATTTCAAATAAAATACTGTTTAAGAAGGAAGTTTGCATACTTGTGTGTGGTGATAGGTTCACTGTATAATATTAACTAACAAAGGCTGCAGCAATTACTAAGTATTTATCATGACTGAAGAATCAAGTCAATTATGCTGATACCAAATAATACTTAAATGGTTAACAAGGAAAACTGGTGATTAACATTTAGTTTTCTAATAATGACCAAGAACTGTTTAAGTAATGTATATAATTTTAAAGCAGTAAGTTCAGACTGTGGTAATCAATTGATTGGTGATGAATTAATTAAGAATACCAGATTTCAGAAAGCTGTAACTTGTAGTATGGTGGACCCCAAATAATGGCTGTGCCAATATATTAATTGATTTTGAAGGGCTTCAGAAAACTGAAGAATTTAGACTGTGGTGCTCTTTTTCTAAGAACTGCAAGTTTGAGTGAACTTTCTTGGTTGCTATATAATATGGGTTTGTACTGTAACAAACATTGTGAAATGGCTTTTTTGTATCTCTTGAACCTCAGGTGCTCATGGTGCTATGTTCTATTGACAGGACATTAAGTGAAGGAGCATTTTTTAACTGTTATATATACAATCAAATTGTTAACATTGGAATAATCATGACTCAGATCTAGTCTTGCTTGCCCATACTACTTGAAAACTATTTATGTAGGTTTCATTCCTTGTCTTCTGTGGCAACATGTTTCATGAAGATGGCAACTGTGGGAGAGGAGGAAGCAGAGTGAGAACCCCATTAGAGAGTTGTGGTGTATTTTAGTGCAACTTCATTATCAATTGGTTTTTTACTACTTGACTACGTTTATTTTATAACTACAGTTTATTGCATTTGCTTAACTTTGTTTATACAAATTACTCTTTAAATAGTTTTGCTGTTTATTGTACTTAACAATAAGAGATGTTTGTAAATTTGACAACACCTGTGTAGTGTATGTTAGTATATTTACTGTTGCCATTATTTATTAAAGAAAGATAATGGGATACTTTCACCCAAAATTAAAAACTGCTAAAATGCTACTATATAGATGAATAATCAATAGAAAATTTTGTATAGTAGGTGACCAGGGTTTCAATATTTTTTATCTTTGAGATATTCAGTATTAAACTAAACATTGTAGTACATTTTTAGTTATTTAATGAAAACAGTTCTGAGTAACAAATTCTTAGTCATTTATTATTCAACTAAACTATGATTCTAACTGATTAGGATAAACATTTAATAATTCTTAGAAGATAATGAATGCAATCATTTATTTCTTTGTTTGATTAGTTTCATATTCACTACTAGGCATTCCCAAAGAATGATTACCATTAAATATAAGTAGTTTCAATTAGTGTTTGAATGCATTTGTACCAACTTCTTTATATGCAAATGGGAATGATAGTGTAAGCAAATAAAAACTCTTAACAATTTAACCTAGAACAAAGGATGAGCTTTGTCTGCAACATAAATTGTGATATTGGGAAATTGTCTAAAGTATTTTGTATCTATCCTTATTAAATTAACAATATAAAAAAACAAGATGGAGTAAATAATGTTCATTCCAATTTGTATATCTTATCACATGTACACTACTAAGTAAACTGATCCTCATAAAAATGTAAATGAGTAAAATGCATTAATCAGATAAATATGTACATAGTGATTGTTAAGTGAGAAATGAAGTAAATACCAAATAAGAAATTAAAATAGCTAAAAGTTTTTATCACTCAAATAATATTATTAAATTAAGAGTTTTCCATCAACCAACTGGCTAGTGCTTCACAAATTTTTGGTGCTTTTGTATATTCATGAATCTGGTTTTTTTCTTTTCGAATTTCAAATGTAACTAACAGGTTTTTAATTTAGTTTTTGGCAAATGGGTAGCTTGTATGTTCAAATTTCTGCTGGGATAGAACTAAATTCAATTTGTCCTTGACTTTGTATCAAAAATTTTATCAATTGAATCTTTCTACATCTCAAAAATTTTTGAAATAGTATATATTAATGAATTCTAAGGTTTTTTCTAAATTGATTCCATTTTCTCCTGAAATTTAATAATGTTTTATGTTTCATTTCAGTCCACTTAGGCCAACCATCATAGTATTAACTCATTTCTTCTTTATGTATGTGCACATTACTTGGGCAAGTGGATATCTGTGTAGAGAAATTCAAATCATGTAACTAATGATTTGTATATACAAAGAGAGAGTGCATAATCAATGCTCAAAATTAGCTTATTGGTGGTTTTTTCCATTTTGAACTTCTCTGTCATAAACATTTTCTGATTTCTCAGCTCAAATTAATAAAAATGCATAGTTTATGTTTTCTCCAAATACACTTTCTGGACAGAAGAACATACTTCACCTCCTTCTCCATAAAGGATCTATAGTCCAGATTATCCAAAATCATAAAGGGTAAATTGCACCTGGCTAGTAGTTTGCACCATTTTTCTGCACTTGATAATTCTTTGGTTTGTAAAATATTCTGCTTTGGCACTCTTAATGCAGCAGTTTTTCAATGTATTGTCAACCTTAGGTGCTGTAGCACCTGCAAATGCATTCCATAGCAAATGGTTTTGGAACACAATGAGCAAAGTAAAATATCACCATCAGATTTAAATACCCCTGGGAATTAGTGAATGTAGTGTCATACTTTGGCCAAATTGTTCTTGGCAGCAGGTGGCATGTTTACTCAAAACTATCAAAATAACAGACTGCTGATTTTCTATTGGCTACAATATCCTCCACTCAGCCTCATAGCCAAAATTCAACCAACATACTGCTATTTTCTTATTGGCTATAATATTTGATATTTGATATCATTGCCAAAATATTTGATTACATTTGATTTTATGTTATAACATACTTTTCCAGTTCCTAGTAATTATTAATCACAACAGGATGATGTGAAATTGTGATGCATTTTTAATTTTTTTCAGCTAATATACAAAATAAAGTTTTTAAGTACTTTCTACTATTGAATCACTCTATATCTATTTTTTCATATCATAGTTTGCAGATAGCAACATATATACAATTGCCAATAATTATTCCATGTCATTATCTAATCAAATGCTCTTTTTGTATAATTGGATTAATTTGATCTATTAATACACCTTGCTGTAGATTATTTAAAGTTAAGATAGACAGCTTCTCTTAGTCTAACTCCTAGAATATGTAACTCTGCTTGTAATATTTAAGGTTCATTGAAATGTACACTTTATCCAATAAAGTGCAACTATTGTGGACAGAACTAATTTGTTAGTAATTGAAGTTTTATATGATAAGAATGCATTTCAATTAAACAGCTATAATTCTTCCAAATACTAGTATGGAATAAATTATTTGGGTCTAATAGGTCAACCTTTTATAATAGTGCAATTGATGAAAGTATAAAGGAAATGATTTTCAAAGCAAAATTGATAAACACAAGTTGAGTTACTTTTCAAAAAATATGGTATTAGTTATTATGTATCTAATTCGCAGTTATTTTTTCTCATCAGCTTAATATCTAAGCAAATGTATGCTTCACTGAGTGCCAACAATTAGAAGCATATGAGACTACATATTTATATACATATACATAGTTAATCTAGCATAAGAATGATTCTACAAATAAGCAAATTGATATTTATTAGCTGCATCTATATAAGCCAGGGTAAATATATTCAATGCAAAATATCTTAGATAGCTTACTTAAGGTAAGTAAGTTTTTGATTTTTAGTAGTTAAATGTAGAGATTGATTTCATAGAACTCCTTGTTTCAATACAGCTATTGCAATGATCCACAAATTCATCAGTGCTGCCTGAGAATCTAAAACAATGTAGTTATGGCAAAGGATGTTATTCAAATAATATTTTATTAATTTTATTTTTTTCACATATAATTTTACATGCTAAAAAACTGCAACTCATCAGGAAAAACACAATATTATACTTAAATATAAAAAACAACTTGTAATTTACCTGAGATTCAATTATATTTGAAGGAAACTGATTTACTAATTTTGAAGATATAGAAATTGATTACAAATTACAAATAAGTAATGTAGCAATGACTGCATGGTGATGTCTTGGACTTCCTCCATTTTCTCTCTGCCATTGCATATGTCTTCATCTTCTTATACTATGCATTGTATTCTATTTTCATTCTTCCTCAACTAATTCAGTAATGTACATTATCTGACACCAAAGATACATTGAATTTCATTTGAATGACAATAATGTGCAACTTATTTTCAATAGACAGAAAAGCAAAAGAAGATGTAGTATCTCATTACATTGATTTCTAACCACTCAAATCAGAGTTTCCACTAATTGCAAGAGCATTCTCCACATCCAATTCCTATACAGTGTTTTTTGAGCTTGGGAACTCTTCTTGATATCATGCAAAGAAATTCAGATTGATGAATGAAACTTTCTTCTAATGCAAATCAATTAGAGGATAAAACAATTCATGTTTGAAATGATCCTCTGGTGTTATATTTATCACCTCACTACTTTTCTAATCAAAAATTCTTCTATTGAAGTGCTGGCAAACAGTTCTGAATTCATTAGAAATAAAGTAGTCACATATTAATAAATATAAAACAAATATAAATAAATACTAACATATTATAAATCAGTAATTTCTCTTCCTACATTTCAGAACTTGACAGGGCCATAAATTATGCTGAGGCAAAGTCAATAGCCTTTGCTAACATTGTATTAATTTTAAATATTTCTAACAATGTTACAGAATAATACTGTGTAAGCACTCTGCATCATTGATGAAATTCAGCTTGAGTAAGCTGTTTGATAAGTATGATGCCCCTTAAAAGTGATGCCTATCCCTAAGTCCAGCACTGAAAAATACCATACAATTAACATTATTTAACTCTGACATTTTGACCAATTCCATAATGAGTTATGCAAATATTTGATTTCAAGTGAAATGTCCCAATTTAATTTCAGAATTATTTTGTACTCAAACTACAAAATTCATCTACTAGAGAACTAAATATACCCTAAATTAACTTCTGTGCAATGCTGTTTTCTCAAGTTACAAAATACTTCCTTTTCAAAACTATATTTAGGTATTACAAAGATTGAGGCATCCATGGATGAACTCAATTAGCAATGTGGGCAGGATTCTTAGGTACTCAGAATGTTAAGAACTCAAACTTGAATAGGCTTGTGAAACTTGATCAGAAAAACTCAGAAAAGAAATCATCAAAATTCAAACTCAATCAAATATTTACTCAGAAATGACATACAAATTCAATGATTTTAAATTTCAATTTCTTTACAAATTGCAAATAACTATTTAGAATTATTGTAAAATAAATGTTTTTTACCCTAAAAAACTCAGAATTTGAAGAAAACTTAATTAAACTTGGAATTTTTTTTTAAAAATTCTTGAACTCAACCTTGAAATGTAAAAACTCAAATTTAGTCTGAGTAACTCAAACTTGACTCAAAAACCCTCAATGTGGGTAAGTTATTTTTACAATTTATTAAATGAATATCACTTACTGTTTTACACAATTTTTAAATTTTTACAAAATTGCTTATTTGTACATGTTTAATGTCATTACTAATAAAAATTATCTAGAGATTAATAAAAGTTGATTTTGTATGGAAAGCACTATATCTAATAATTTAGGCTACTCAAAAGTCAAACTGGTCAATACATTAAAATTAAGTAAAAGTAATTTCATGTCTTCTAATTAGTGACAGGGCTTATGAGTCCTCAACTGTGGTCATCATGTCACATCTTTTACATGGCCATGATTGTTGATTTTCTATGGTCTTCACCATGTCACATCCTCTACTCTGCTGGGCAACAACATTGTGTCATCTTGTTACTGATATATTCTTAATTGTATTAACAACAAATTTACATATTTGGTTGGGCATTTGATGTCTTACTTAAAATATATGTTGAAGTGGTTTCCCTAGAGTAATAACTTTTAAATCTGGACACATTGGTTTGGTTATGAGTTTCCAGAAATACCTGACTCTAAACAATATACCCATTCCTACTTAAAATTTAATAGATAGAGTTTTGCTTAAAATATTTAATCAATAAATCATTGCAATAATTCCTTTCTTTATTCCAATGAGTTCTGTTCTTTACTTGAGATTTTAGCTGCCATGAGTGAGGGGGAGTAAGATAAATTAAATTATAAGTTTGATTGTTTAAAAGCACAGATTGACGCCTCTTTTCTCAATTCTTAGATTTCCCTCCTTCCAAAGTGACAAAGTCACCTTTTGGGTGCTTAGGTTGTGATGCACAATTGTCATTCAATAGTATTTGAATATTAAATGGAAACTAACCTGGATAATATTATGTCATTACCAGAACTGGTGTTATGTGCTCAAATTTCTGTTGAGACTAATTTCAGATGACCCTTAATGTTTTGTAAAAATGGTTGCAGATGAGGTATGATTCATACAAATTAACAATTTTGTAAATGTATTAAAATCAAAAATAATAAATAAGAATAAACTGTAATAATATTGGAGATGGCTTCACATTAACATTTTCAAAAAAAATTCAACATTTGCAATTTCTAAACTAAAGTCAAATTCATGCAATCAGTTTTTAGAAATGGGTTATTTTTTGAAAAATTGCTGTTTTTTTCACTACTTACACATTTCTATGAAATACACATAATGATAAACCAGTGGCAGCTTGTGCTACTGCAAAAGTTTTTTGATAAAACACAGATTTCTGTTTTCAGCTTTACATGTGTTAATTGATTTACTAATGCTAAAGTATTCTAAAACAAAGTCATGATTATGGCAATGTGTGTGACTTTCCAACAACTGAGTTTATATCTATCCCAAACTATTTTGCAATCTGTTGCAATAAATCAGGAAGTTACAAAAAGAAATTTTTAACAAAGCCATATAAACTCAAATCCACCAAGAAACATATTGATGCAAGTCCACAGCAAGATTCATTATTGCCTTTATTGCTAATCTGTACAAATTCTTTACTGAAGTAATTCCTAGATATTAATTGGACATTGCCTAATAAGAGAACTGCCTGGCATAAAGTGGAACAAATTTATTGATGCTCTGAAAGATAAAGAAGTCGTCTTATTAGTCAATGAGTCTGAAATAAATTCATGCAAGTATTTTAACATTCTTGGAGGTGATATTAGATTTCCAGAATCTGTACTTGCACTTGTGTGTGTAAAGCTAGATCACTTAAAAAATATGCAATTGCTTCCCAACATTTTGATGATGATTGACAACAATTAAAATAGCAAAGATCAATTTTCTTTTGCTACTCTTTGACACTACTGCATAGATGGTAGCTGCTGGTAAATCCTAGGAACTTTTTCTCAAGACTATTTCAAGTGCCACATAATTGTTTTGAGAAGATCAGGAATAATACAAAAATGTTGATAAGCTTGTGACCACATTAAAGGCTGTGATGATGAAGAAATCACTGTATTCCAATAATTACAAGATTGGGTACATGGCTGAGAGCTGTCATAAAAAATACTATGCCCATTATTTACCAGAAATCTGATGAATAGTGCTGTCATTGTCAGATGATGGAGAATTAATAGATTGTATCAGAGCTGCTGTCAGAAGCATAGATCTTAGTATTATAGTGGTCTTTTGGAAATAATTGACAAAGTATAACCCCACAAATATTCTATGATCCAAGCATGCAACAACTTGCAGTGCTTTGACTTCAAAGAAGATCAAAATGAACTTTGATATTATATCCAATAAAGAATTAAGCCTTACTCATAATAAATTCAAAACAAAGCAATTTGTAAAGACATTGAATTACAAGCAAAGAAGTATTGCAAAATATCAAAAGTCAATGACTTTTTTCTTTCTTCAATTAGGAAAAATATAAAAACTAACTATTTAATTAAAGTAATTCCAAAGATAGCATGCATTGCATTGTTATTGTTGATGAATGGGCATAAAACATGTACTTTTTATAAGTTCATTAAGTTTCAAATGAAAAGGTCATCTGATTAATCTAACACCAATTTGGTGTAGTTAATTGCTACATTGCAAACTCCTATTGTAAGGAAAAAGAAATAAAATCAATTAACTTATAATAAATGAATTAAACAGACAATTGAATTCACAAGAACATATTCAACTAATAATTAATACTATTACATTGTTTGCAAACATTCTGCTGTTTCTTGGTCTTTGCTTACAAAGTAAGCACTGTCACATTTTGAAGCACTATATTTTAATGTGAAAACCCGGAATCAAAATGATAAGTGATGACTGTGACAACAATATCCAATGAGTTTGAAAATCATGAAACATGTTTTATTCATGTAGCATAAGAGAAATAATCAAATTCATGACTAATCAACTTAACATGGTGAAAATAATTGTATTAAATCCAAGTCAGCCCAAATGGATGCTATGTGATAATTTCAATATCAAAGACATCTACACATAAATAAAAAGGTATGCACATTTTCCATATTTGAACTTATTCTTGTATTTTTGTTGCTTATGCATTATTTATTATTTCTCATTTAACCAAAAAAAATTTAAGCTTCTATTTATTTATCAACCTAGATTTTCATTAAGTTGAGCAATACACTGTTAATTTATACTTGTTTAAACTGATTACAAAATATTCTTAATGATATTTGTTTCTCAATTACTGTGTGCCATGGTTCTCATTATGTCAATTTTATACAATATATTTATTCAAACTTGTTTAATAAACCATTTACAGATAATTATGCATTTAGATAAATGAAAAGGTCAATGTGGAATTGTGACAAATTTCATATGTCAGCATTTCTAATAACATAAAGATCTATTGTAAGGCAATCATCAACTGCAATGTAGTGAATAATCTGAACATTGAATTTATGTATTAGCATTTTCATAGCAACTGTGAATATATGCCTGTATGTAGTGATACTCCCACAAAGTCAAAAGCAATGTAAGGTTAGCAACTGTGAAAAAAGGGAAAATCAATGTTTACCCTATACAAATAATAGAATTCATTCAAAGCTGGTAATAATGATATAGAGAAAATCAACAACATGCAACACTGCAAGAGAAAATAATACATGTAAACTTGACAACCACTAAAAAGTGAAAGCCAATTCAGGATAGAAAAGCATACAAATTGAAGAAACCAAATGTGTCTATATTTTAAATGCACAGAATTTTTATTAAGCTTGCTGCATGGAATTTTTATTAAAATTGTCAAATATTTTTCTGCTTTGTTTTTGAAAAACAAAATGTGCCCTTTTGCATGTAATAGTAACATGTATAGATTACTGAAACAAATTAAGTTTTCACTAAATATTGAGATGATCTAACCAAAATAAATTTTTTTAATTTTTTGAACAGAAATTTGAACAGTGATACACATGTATTAGCATAAACACAATATCACCTCATCTTTGATTTTTTTCTACTAGTCAGCTAAATGTGAACATTGCTTGGAATGCATAATACCAATGAAACAGACATATATAAAGCAATAATACTAAATTGGCCCCTCACAAATGTTGTAAACCAAAGAGTCAGAATAAAAAACTAATGAATGAGTCAGCATAGAAATTAATAAATGAATCAACAATAAATGTGAAGTCATTTATAAGCAACCCTCCCATATTAGTAAAACATCTGAGTTTGAGATCAAAGAACAAGTAGCGTTAAGCTAAGATCTTCTCTTACTACTAATTACATGTTTTAAATTTCTTTTGTGTCATCAGCTATTTACATGAATATGATACAAATTTATATATATATATATATATATATATATATATATATTGTGGCATAAAGACATTCTTTCAATCATTTCTTTAGACTTAAAGACAATTGCTAGTTTCAACATTAGTAATATGAAATTATTACAATTGACGTTTTAACATTATGAAATGGTGCTATATAATTTTAGTATTTCTAATAATTACATGAAAAATTCAATGTAAATATGCTTACAATGATATGATATTATGTTTTTAATACCAGTTTTTATTCATATATATTTGAATGAATTCTTCATTTTGTTTCTTATTTTGGTTTCAGTAAACTCATTTCTGTTTTCTATTGAATTCACTTTTATTAAATTATGCTTTTCTAGATGTCTACTGTACAGTTAAGGCATCTTGATGGGGTACAGCTTGACTAGCATATCCTTTAACTTAGGGTTAGGTGTCCAGTTAGGGGTTTTTGTTGTTATGCTTTTCATTTGTTAATAATATTCATTATTATTGCTATCACCTAAATTGCATGAGATGAGAAATGCGCTGAGTGTAAGTTTTTTACTTAGCACATAGGTTTCACTCACTGCACCCAAGAGTATTAGGGGTTCTCTTTTCCTTCTCTTTTAGAGTCTTATACAAATCTTTCACAAGGTTATCTGTTTCAGGTTGGCTGAGTGTCACCACTATTCCCCTTTCATGATCTCCTGTTTACTTTTAGTTTTACTAGAAAAGGTACATTAGCAGGAGGAGTTAGTTATAAAACAGTAGCTTTTATAAATCCATGCAGACAATAAGGAATTAGGACTGCTTCCTGATTTCCTATTAATGCCACAATATATATATATATATATATATATATATATAAATTTCGAGTGCCAAANTCAAGAGTTATGATTGAGTTTAAAAAACGGCGGGGAGATCGCGAACACCCTGTATATATATGTATATATACTTATAAAAGGCACTTTGTTGTTTTCAGATGAGCTGGAGATTTGTGAAGGACTAGTATATATACAACTAAAATTTTAAAAGTTAAGATGAAAAACCAAAAACCAAAAGTGCTAAAACCATTGACAATGTAACCTTGAAATGCTAAAGCTAGTTTTTAATCTTGATATTTGCAGTGCCAATAAAACTTATTCACATTTGAGCACTGTTCAAGCAGTGGTGTAGACAGAGAATTATTGTGGTGGGTATGTTTTAAGTTTTAAAATTTTTTATTGCTTTGAAAATTTCAATTGGAAATAAATTCAACTAGAAACTGCTGGCCCACTTTGAAACAATACCTATACCAAATTTTTTTTATGCTAAGGAGGGATATATAGGTAGCTGAGGAAGTGAATGTGGATGATAGAACTGTAGTTTAAAAGTATTCAGAGTCAAGTTTCCAAATTACCAGAAAAAATATTGCCATTTATTAATATGAAGATTATTAGAGATAAAATATTTTCCTGTACTAGAAAAAATAATTCTTGCCAATTCTTATCAAAAGACATATTAAAGTGCCATTTTTACTAATATGAGTATCACAGTATTTCATCATATAAGATTAGAGACATAGGTAGAAACATGAATGTTTACATAATGGCAGCATATGTATTAATTCTGAGAGTCATTAAACTACCCTAAAGCTTATTACAACAAGAAGTGATTGCTTTCAAGATACCTTCAAAAATTTATCTTAAACAAAGGTTTGTTATTTTTGAAATTTATCTAGGCTTATTGACAAAAAAGGAAATGACCCTGCTAAATTATTTGTTTGAAGAACTATCAAGTTTATGACAAAATTAGAGACAAATATGTATGTTTTTGAGAACATCAATATTGAAACAAAGTTGAGAATCTGATTTGGCTATATCTTCACTAGCTTAGATAATATTTTGAAAAAACTTCATAATTAGGAAAAGACCAGATCAAAATTTACATAGTATATAAAAGTCACAGGGATTGGTATCAATAATGCATATGTAATGGCACATTTTTGGAGAATATTTTTGATGAATATATTCTGAATACCTCAACCAAATAACATCTCAAATACAATTTGACATAATAATAATATTTGATTTAGTCATTGTACTGGAACTTGTTAAAGATATTTTGATTGATTTACAATTTTATATGTGTTATAGAATGAGGCTTACCAAATATTATTAAAATATAAGATTTAGGTGTTGTTTACTTAATGTAACTTTCTCTAAAATTCTAAAATTTCATTCAGTTTAGCCAATTTTAATCATGATTGATTTTAAAAAGTTCAGTGTACATACACAGTAATTCATAAATATTTAAATTTAAACATAACGTGATATTTCACTAAGTATGCCTTTAACCCTTAACATCCTATGTTATCATATGGTTACACTCCTTGCATTCACATTTTTAAGCATCTTCATTGTAATAATAAATTTAAAGGTGATAGATGTTTTTATTAATTCCAAAAATTTTTCACATCTTAAATTAAGGAAGAAATTAACACTTTTAATAACAGATTTGACAGCTCATGGTCAGAGAAAAAAATAACAAAAAATCTACATTAATTAATTAATGTTTCATATTTTCTTAGTAAAAAATAAAAATGTAATTGCCATGTGAGATTGCAATATCAATATTTTGAATAAAAAGTAAAAACAAAAATTTCATTCTTTAATACATTTAGTAAATCTATTTACATTTAAGGATCAAATTCCAACTTGAATAGGTAAAACTCACCACACTAATTGTTTCAGATAATGTGAGCAACTTTTACTTTAGGGCCTATATGTAGAGATGATGGAGATTACCCTGTGTTAAGCATCTTGGGATATAAGAAAGTTGCATAGGGTACAAATTGGTCAAGTAACTTTTACTTTAGGGCATATATATGTAGTGAATGCTTTTTTATGATCATTGTATTATCACGTGTGTGTCACTAAAAAAGTTTAAACTGTAGTAAGCCCTAAATGTATTGTAGCTTTTTAAAGATCCCTGCTCACTTAAAATGTCAATGTATAAATTGAAACAAGAATAATGGAACAATGTTTTCATACACATCAATGTAGATTTAATGTTTGAGTAATTTCTAAACATTTTAGAAAGCTATGTAAATAATTATTTTTCCAAAAACCGAATTTTAATTAGAAAAAAATTAGATACAAATGCTTTTAAAGAAAAAATTGTTATTGCCTGCTTTAAAATTACTAATAGAAAAGAGGAATTTTGTTTGTAAGACATACCTGTCTTCTAAATCTAGTGAGAATTACAACATGTACAAAAAATTATTCTGAATTGAAAATGTAGTTAAAATACAAAATCATGCTTTAACCGACCACTATTGGCCGGTGAATGCGCCAGGACTTCGGATTTTCATTATCTTTTTAAAACGAAAAGAATCTTCAAAATGATGTCAATAATTTTGATATTCTGTGCATACAGTGCCTGAAACCTTCATGATAATATCTTTAGCACGTAAAGTAAATAGATATACCCAACCAAATTGAAATGAACATGTTTCTATAGCAAGATGCAGTAAACGTAACAACATTTCCTAATGAACTTTTTGTTCGCATTTCCTCGCTAAATGTTGATTATATTTTACGTGCAGGAGTTAATTTACTTAGACAAAATGGGATTTCCTTTCCACTTTCAGAATTGACTCATTTCAATTGAAGTTAACAAAGATAGCTAAATGTTTCTGAAAACCTTTCATTAATTACAACTAATTAAATTGACTTCTCTTATTAATGGTACTGAGTTAAGATATTGGTCTCTGTTTGAAGAACTTGTAGACAATAAAGAAATTCTTAAAATGATAAGCTATGTAATCAAAGCAAGTTTATCACATGAAAACCTGAAATAATTAATGCTCCTCGGAATATTAAAGTATGCTCTCAACAGAATCTACTGAATGCTTTCAACATTTACATACATTCTCGACGAGCTTATAAAATTTTGAGAGAAAAAGGGTTAGGGTTAGGGTCACTAAACATTATGTTTATAAACAGAAAAATGGCAATGGAATCCAATTCTCATATTGCCAAATTTATCAACATGGAAATGTGATTTCAAAAGAATTTTTTTACGAAAATCAATTCCAAATTCTACAATCGAAAACCTGGAATAACTTGTTACTATATATACGAAAACTGTGTAGATAAGCGATGTACGTTTAAAAAAGAAATTAGGGAATACAATTGTTCTCATTTTTACCCCAAAATTTGCAAAAAGGCTTGGTCAAAGTACAATGAGAGAAGATCGCAGTGCACAGCAACTATAGCGAATTTTCGCAAAGGGCGCAACTTAATGGATCTACAAAGGAGCGCAGATTTTGAATAAATGAAAAAGAAGAGAATCTTTTATCTTGAGGTGTTTTCAGATTTCTAGATATCTTTATTAGTTTGTAAGTAATAATAAAAAAGCGCTTAATTTTTTTTGAAGAAAACTCTAAAAATTGAAAAAAGCCTAGATTAATTTCTCTTAAACAGCAAGTTGACAATTTCAAAATTATCATTAAAAAAATTGCTTTGTGTTTCTTGCTTTCAATAAGACAATGTTAATAACACAACTAATTAAATAGGGTTGCAAACATATATATATTGAAATTTTTAAATACTTTTGGTTGGCCTAGGTATTGAAAAATGTTCAAGAAATGGACCGAAATTGAAAAACGCATTACTCTTACTCAAAGTGCATGCAAATTAACACAAACGCAGTGAATAAAATACAATTTACAAACAATTTGCAAGAATACTGAAATATGGCGACTTCACATTACACTGTGGGCCAAAAGTGTTTGCCAATATACAAAATAGCTGTAATGCCATTCTATTTTCTCATAAATTAAATGTTGGTGGTTAATTTATTGCCAAAAAAATATAAAATAAGGTTATGAACACTACATAATATTTGGCATTTAATGTCAAGAAATATCACATTTTTTACATTTTCTTAAAATATAAGAGGGCCAAAAAAGTTTGCAAAAGTTTATTTAAACCAAAATTAGCGCTTGAAACATAAAACTTATACCATAATTTAAGAAAAAGTAACATATTAACGAAATTTGCACGTGAAATTGAAAAAAATTATATTTCATTAACATTTGACATGAAATCCGCTTTCCTCCATTTTTCAGCTGCTCTACCAGTCTTCCATCTACTGAAGAAGTTAACCTTTGGACCACTTCGTGCGATATTTGAGCTGACGTTTGTTGAATTGCCTTCCATAGATCTTGTTTGCTGGTAAATTGACGCCCATTTTCATACACCTTCTGCTTTATGATAGACCACAAGTTTTCAATCGGACTCAAGTCGGGACTCTGAGGAGGCCAATCCATGAGCCGTTCCCCAGTTATGCCATGATCTGCCAGCCAACCTTTGGTGAAGCGAGAAGCGTGACTTAGGGCATTGTCTTGCTGGAAGATGATATTCTGTCTAACGCCAGCAGTCTGAGAATTTAACCAAGGCAAAAAATTCTTTTCCAAAAATGAGCAATAATTTGCAAAATTCATCTTAAGACCCTCTGGAACGAGAAAAGGCCTAACAACTTGGTTGCCGATTATTCCAGCCCAAATCGTTATGCTCTCTTCTCCCTGTTGCCTTTTGTAGCGCAGACGAGGAGTTGCACCCTTTTGAAGTCATCCTTTGCTCCAACCATCTGGATCATCTAATGTTGCTCGAACCTCATCTGACCAAAGTACTTTTTGAAAATCGGTCTTAAGATATTTTGTAACCCATAACATTCGTTTGTTGGCATTCGCTTCACTCAAAGGAGGGCATTTGGTGACCTCTGATCCGCCATTTTCTTCAGGATCCAATTTCTTGTCCTTTTTGATACTTCTGTAGTAACACCTGCGTTGTCAAAAATCGTCTTGCTAGTGCTATGAGGGTTCTGTGATAAAGATCTTTTAATTTTCCTAAAATCCCTGCTTGTGGTTACACTTGGCCGCCCCCTTTTATCTTTCTTTCTTTCAACCTTACCGTCATTGACAAATCTCTTCACAGTTCGGTGATCTCGTTTGAGAATTTTTGAAATTTCCAATGTAGACTTGTTATCTGCAAAAAGTGTAACAATTTCTTGTCTTTCTTTTGCCGTTAGCATCTGTCCTTTGGCCATAATTGTTATTTTTTAATAATTTGCAAACACTTATGGCTCACCTTAAAATGAAAAAATCTGAAACAAACGAAAATTAATGAAAGTTTTTATATTCAAAGTACCTAATAATGACCTGTAATTGTTTATCATATATGAAGAACCATTATATTTAACATATTACTAGAAATTTAGAAAAATATTGGGCAAACACTCTCTTGCAAACACTTTTGGCCCGCAGTGTAATTCAAACTAGCCGGGCCGGTTTGGGCTTAAATTTTATGTTCAAGTTTAGTGGAGGGATATGCATACCCCCATACCTTTCCTGCCTACGCCACTGTGCTCAAGAAACAGTTATTTTAAGTGCCCTATATTACATCATTGCGCTTATAAATCTTCAATATATTTCGAGCTATTTAAGATCAACGTGTGTACGACACCGTTGAAACATTATGTGTCATCTCAAAAATACTAGAATGCCTATATTCGTTGATTGGTGAGGAGGTCTGCCACAAGAATAGAAGAGTGGCTAAGAAGATGTTAAGCAACCAAAATTGGAACTATATGTTTATTTCATAGACATATAAGTCTACTGAATGTTTTGTATTAGATTTGTAACAAATTATTTAAATTATTTAATAAAGTATAATAGAAAAAACTTGCATGAAATACTTACTATTTGCTGTAGTGATCTCAACAGTTTCATTAATTTCATTTGTTTCAACTGGTGGAGTTACTTCAAATATCGTATTAGCTTCAATTACTGTAGTTGCTTCAACTGTTTTAGTCATTTCAACTCCTGCAGTCGGCTTAACTTTTGTAGTCTCCTCAGCTGTTTTAGTCGCTCCAATTGTTGCAGTTGCTTCAATTATGGCGGTCACTCCAACTCTTTTCGTCGTTTCAAGCGCTACAGTCCTTTCAAATTTTGTAGTAGATTCAATTGTTGCAGCTGATGGGCAATCACAAAAAGAACAAACAATTTTATATTCATTTTTGCTTTCAAATTGAAATGCATTAGCAAGCGCTTTTATGCTGATGCATCCATTATTTGAACTGGTTTCATTAAATATCACGGTAAAGTTTAATCCAACATAACCACTGTGATTGAAAAGAGCAATGTAGTTGCAGGCAATGAATTCATAGCGCATTCCGCCTATTTCTGTTCCATTAAAACGATCTTCACACTAAGAACTTGATATTATACTAATTATTCTTAATAGTATTATTGTATATACATTTGTATATATATATATATATATATATATATATATATATATAATATATAGAGCTCAAGTCAAAAAATGGCTATATTATAAACACATTTTTGATAACAAACGAAAGACAAAAACAAAAAATATATTTGAAAATATAATTGTCTCAGCTTGTAACCTGGTGACAAAGTTATTCGACAAGTTTGCCATGCAAAGCGTGGCACGCAAATAAACGTCTTGAAACTGAATCCATTAAGCGGACTCTAACTTCTTGAGTTATTTGGTGTTGCGATTCAAGGTGTAACTCTTTAATACTTTCGGATTTGCGGGATGTTTTTTCTCGTCAAAATCCTTCAGAATCTGCCACACGTTCTCTATGGGGATTAGATCTGGCGAATTCGGTGGCCATTGCATAACTTGAATATTATAACTGGTAAAAAATTCCTTTGTCGATTTTGAAGTATAAAAGATTGCTTCATCTTGTTCTAAAATCCATGAATTGGGATATAAGAAGGTTGCTTTGCTTATGGTACAAATTGGTCGAGTATTTGGCAATATTTTGAACTATTTATTGTACCAGTGCCATCTAGTAACTTTAGATACAATCCTTTGTAATGATATTCAAATTTTGAAAAGTGACTAATATTTTTACTTGAGCTATATATATATATATATCCGGTATCAGGTAATATTCGTAGTTACACAACCTGATCCGGATATTCGGTATTCGGTAAAAGTTAATTTGTTTACCAGGTTTTACCGGATGACATATTCTGAGACAAAATTGATTACAAATTGATTTTTTTTGAGGAAAAAGCTATATTTTTCCATGTTGTGGAAGTTGTCATGCAAGAAAACAAGTTTTTTGAGATATCAGGGCGTAGCTTATTTAATATTTATTTATTTTGGTTCGCAAGAAGTCAATATTAATTGATAAATGAGGTTGTTATTCATAACCAAAAATCATAAAGGTCATATTTTTTCTGTAGGTTTATTTTATAGTCTGCTTAAAATTTGATGGTTTACAGACCTGGGGTGCAGTTCAATAGGAAGTTATAAAGTCATAAAAAGTTATATATTTGTATTTTGAAAACTACCGTAATATTTGTAGCTGAAATGTCATAAAAATCATATTTCATTAAATTAAGGTAGAGAATTACAAATTAATACTGGATTGTGATTGCTTTAAATCGTTTGATATATATATATATATTACCACAAAATAATTTTTGTTTTTGACTGATGATGGTACAGTAAGTACCGAAAGTACTCTCAATTAAAATTTTCGTTGTTTTTTCATTTTATATATATATATATATACATATATATGATACCCTCTAAAATTATCATTTATGTTGCAAGTCTATAAAAACGTTTTTCATATCGTAAGTACAACTTTATGTAGAGTAGTAGAAGAATGAACTGAAACTAGTAAATATATTGAGTAGAATGCCAAAACCATACAATTTGTTAACAGCTTTTTTAGTTTGAGAGAGGTCTTCCATTTTACATCCTGTTTGTCAAATATTGAGGGTGAACGCCTTCTCTTTATCATTTTATCATTTTATTGATGGCTAAATACAAGTTGACATCCCAATTAAAATTGTGCTACATCATCAATATAGGGTATATTATGAATATAGTATTTACGTTTATGTATTCTTCTGATTTTGACCAATTGCTTGGCTTGATTTGTAATAAGGACTAACATAGTGGTATTAACTATACAAATTTCAATGAATCTGGGCCAATAAAATCTAGCATAAAAAATTGTTAAACATGCTTTAAGTGAGTATATTTTTGCAAGCTGTTCTATGAATGACTAAATTTTTAGGGAGTTAAATTACTTGCAAATTCTTGTATCTAAAAAGCATTCCTTATTTGCTCTGATATGCTCTAACTTTAATAAGCCATCCTTTTAAAAATTTAATTAACATTTGTGGTATGTATGAGAAAGTTAAAGGCTGCTTGCAACAATCTTGTGTTTTAAAAAGGTAATCCTAATAAAAACACTGTGGCAAAAAAATATGTGCAAATGCCAGTGATTTACAAAAGTGGAAGTTTCACATACAATTCCTCAATGGTAAATATAAGTATATTATTTACCACGCCTATACCTAAAATAAAATTGACGTTGTGTTTTTAAGTTTAGGTGGAAAGCGGGAAAGGATTCAGAAAACTGATTTGAAGCCTTGTTTTAGGCTCAGGCTTAAAGACAGAATGTTCCATTTCAGTTTCAGGTTCTCAAAATTCCTTGTTATTTCTATAGATGGCTTGGGTTAATTCTCACCAATTGCCAGTTTTGCTGTGGACCCCCAGAAATTTTTTGTGAAAAAAATGTTTTGACAAAATTTAAGGTTTTAGGGTTCAAATAATTTTGGCCCAAAATTAAATTTTTTCTAGCTAGACATGCAGACTCATATTTCTAATGTTGACCCAAATTTTCAGGCCATTACCATGAAAATTACATTTGCAAGAAAATGATGAAAACTTCAGAGAAATCTCAGAGATGAAAATTTTGCTGCCAATAAATGGGAAATTTTGCCACGTCTAAAATGGCCAATTTTTAACCCAGAGTTTTGACATTTTGAACATTTCTATTTTTGGAGAAAAGCCTTACTGGCAAAAAATCAGACATTTCAGCTTATTTTTTGGCTGAGTTCTCAGTTAGCATTTTGTAAACTTGTAGGAGAGAAGCTAAATTATCCTTCATAATGAACCTTAACATACTAAACTGGTCAAATTAGTGTATCATTCAAATTGATTATCAAAAAGATTGTTTTTTTATAAAAGACATCTAAGGAGGCTCACTTTACTAGCCCAATAGGAAATGAGGTATTAATTGACAGTTAATTAATCATATTTGAAGACATCTGTAGCTAATCAAAGATGACTTACAGAAAAAGGCTCATTTCACAATGCAAATATGGTAAAAAATGACAATATATTGCAATATATTGCAAACAATTGTTTGTTTTCAATTTTGAAATGGTAATCTCCTCTAAATGGCGCAATTGTGCAGATATTCAATTGAAAGTTTGCAGTCCTATGGGACATTAGAATAAGTACCTGTGAGCCTACTAATATTTAGTATCCATAAAAGCTTTGACAGGTGAGCTTCAAGAACTCCCTAAAAAGAAGGGGCTGATAAATTTTTTAATGTCTAAAAGCTCTAATAGTTTTGAAGCAAAGGTTTCCAAAACCTTTTCAACTAAAACTAAAAGCATAATCGAGAAAAATATCATGCAAAAAAGGTGCACCAATCCACCTACATTTTGTTAATTTTTCTATGAAGATGAGAATTGCTATCTTAATTGCGCCAAAACATTTAAAGTTGTCGTTACCAGAAATTGACTATTTATGGAAACTATAGTTGTTAACATGTGTGCAAATTAATATCAGCCTGCAATAAGTAGTTTTGCTATAATTGCCATTTATATTAAAAGTTTTCCAAAAAAAATCATAGGTGAAATTTTTAATTGCCTCTAAAATGAAAATTTAAGTCTTCACTGAGGATATAAAATTTTGCATGCCTAATTTATTCATAAGCCTCTTGCTTTAGATAAAAAATCTAAGCAATCTTATCAATGCAAGCTGAGATATGAAAAATCCACTTTTCACTAGCTCAAAACAAGTTCTAACTAGTTTCTTCTGCATGTTCCTTAAGCATGATGTGGTCACCATGTAACAGTGTAATTAACAGAACTAGCAGAATAACTGAGTAAAAGCTAATGAGGATGTAACAGAATACAACTGATAACAAGCTATGGAAAAAACATTTATTTAGCAATTATATAATTCTATAAGTATGACTAAGCACCAGTGATTGCATGTTTAAGTTTATCAGGAGTAATAGCTTATACAGCATGAGAATAAATATAATGCTAAGTAATAGAATCAAATGACAACTGCCAGAGCAAGATACATCAGCCTTTAGAAAGTTAAACATACCATTGATCCAATGAGTTAAGAAGTCAAATCAGGAGGAACAACTGGACAATCATATCCAGTGGTGGCACATTGCATCCTCTGTTATTCCTCCATCCTAGTGAATTAACTACACCACTTACCATTACTGCATTCAATTTCAAACATAATGCAATCAATTTCTAATATAAGCTATTCAAATTAAAATTTAATGCATTCAAGTTAAAACATAAGTCATTCAAATTAATATAAATATCAAACAATGACTATATTAAAAATGAAACTAAGAAACAAACCAAATGATAAACTAATGCAATGTTTACTTTAATCTCCATACAGCAAATGACTTTCAAACATAACTCTTGCTTATTGCCCTATTGCATGCTGAAAAAACGAATTGCATGAATAGAGCCATCATAACTAGCTGTGACACAATTGCATTAATTTTAAGAGAATGGATATTTAAGCAAGAAACCCACAGTTACTGCTCAAGAAAATACAAGAAAAACAGTATGCTAAAGCACTATATATTCTTACTTTATAAATTCGGATTTATTCCTAAAAAATTTTCTACTGTACAGTAGTAATCTTTTGGAACGAAATTCTCAAACAATTTTAAAGTATTCGGCTGTCAAATTAAAACATAGTTCACTTATTGCAATCAATGTATCCACAAGTACAGTAAAAAAAACAGCATCTTGATGGAGACAACTTTACATTGAAAAAAAAGATTTGCTGAATCCATTTTAAGACTTACATCAGAACATAAAATTATTTATTTCCAGCATGAGAGATGTTTAAATATGTTTTCAAAAGGCTTGAGAGAAGGTCAATTTCAGGGCAGAACTGAAGAACAACCAAATTCTACGGTTAAATTTATGGTGGACCTTTATCGCAGATTGAAATTTTTGGGCCTCTGTCAAATCAAAGACCAATGATCTAAGTGCAATTAGGTAAGCACAAACATTCGAAGATCCACATACTGCTATGACTCTTATGTGTTATAGTCTGAATCAAGTGAAAGGTATTTTTGAAGATGCAATGAGTTATGTGATGGCCTTATTCATGCAATTCGTTTTTTCAACATGCACAGAGCCAAAACGCAAGAGCTATGTTTGAAATTACTGTATGGAGAATAAAGTATACACATTGTATTAGTTTATAATTCGTTTTGTTTCTTAGTTTAATGTTTTAATAAAGTCATAGTTTGATATTTCTTATAAATTGAATTACTTATGTTTTAATTTGCAAGCGCTAATTTTTAATTTGAATCGCTTATATTATAAATTGATTGCGTTGTTTTAATTTGAATGCGTTAGTTTTTAAATTGAACAGTAAGAGGTGTAGAATCAGCCATCAAAATTGTATTACAAATGCGTACAGTCGTGCAGTGTGCCCTATTAAACAATACCAGTAAAATATTAGTAAGCAGCATGTGACAGCTGAAGCTAATACTATATTTATAAAATTTCAAATTATATAAATTATGTCACATGAATAAAAACGTTGACCAATCAACAATGAATAGCAAAATGCCCCGCCCAATTTGAAAATGTCGAATTTAATAGTTTTTAAATTTTGCTTAGGGTTATCAAATGCATCTGAATTATTGAATTGAAATTTGAAAGTTCAAATATATACATCAACATGCATTATTAATATTTCATATTTCAACACTTTCAAGTGTACCACAACATATTTCTACACGCCTATGCTCAAAATTGATTTACTATCTTACTATATTTCAATAAGTAAATTTAATACTTACCAAATCTTTAAGTTCATTCTTAAAAAAATTTTCTGTGATATCATAAGGATAATCTTCAATTTCACTGTATGAAGTATTTGAAACTGTGCTGATGTGGATATCTTGTAATTCACCTAAAATATATACATATACTGTAAATACTTTTTTCAATTCAAGTATTTATTGGGGCAATTTTTTGTAGCTTCTTACCACATTGCTGTACGAACTTACTTTTAACTGGAGCATATGAAAATGACCTTCCAGTATAGAGGTACACCCCAATGAAGAGGCGCAACTAACTTCAAGTTTTAAATGGGGCAAATTATTTTGTCACATCTTAAGGTGATGCTATGCTGCGATTTTTTGCCAAACCTTTGATTGCAATTTTGTGTGCTACACTGCGCATTTCTTTAAGCAAAATTCTGTCCAAATTTTTGCCAATATACAGTCTTTTTATATTTACTAGAATTAATACGTTATTGATTACTGTTTTAAATTTAATAGTGTTAATAAAATAGCCTACAATTGCATATAAAAATCGGTCAAAAATGCGTTAAAATTGTGTAAAAACAAAGTATTCATGACAATATTCAATTAACCTATCATATGATATTTTAAATGAAGTACCAAAAATCTGACTTTCTAGTGAACGAATATGTGAGATTCGAAAAGACTCAAAATTGGCACTAATAATAGGATAGAATCTGGCCTCCAAAGATCCTCTGGGATAACCGCAAGGTGATGATTTCAAATACATTTTAGATGTGTGAGAATGTTCCTCTTAAAAAGGCACATCGGATAGCTCATTCTCAGACACTTTTATAAAGCATGCTTCGCAAAAATTCATATTTTAGGCTCTATGATTTAAAAACATAGACCTGTTTTAAAAATCATCAGGGGTAACTATTAACAAAATGTTTTATATTTCAAAACTACTCATTTTATGCACTGATAAACAAAACAAGTGATTATATTTGTTCGAATATCTCAACAAAATAACAAAAAATGTATTTCAACCTAAAAATATAAACGTAGAACGAAAATCTCTTCACTACACACGCCACATAATCGTCTTCTGCAGTCTAAACACTGAGCCCATTTAATTCTTTATGTCAAAGTCATTAATATAAGAAACGGTGCAGACTTAGAAAAAACAGCAGATTAATCTTGAATGCAAATGCTATTGATATGAAATATGAAATCTGTAATGGGCTTGTTAAAAAACAAACAAATAACAATACTAACAGCTAACATTCGCAAATGATATATTAATCACCCGTACTTAGTACTAGTATGATATATTAAGGTATCAACAATTTCTATATACACAAAAGTAAGTCTACTTACAGTTTATTTTGGAGTGCAGCAAGCTATTAATGCCTAAAAAGGATTGTTAGTACTTCTCAGATATACAATATAAAATTTAAAACTTTTCAAAAAAATACATTTCGTCATATACACTTTTCACTAATAAATGCTGTTGCCAAAGTTAAAGAATCACCCGTTCTCAAAATATTGTTTAGGAAATACCCATTTGAAACCTTTCATTCTGGACATGATTTTTCAACCAATAGCTTAACACTAGACTGCCATTGTATCCATAATTGCAAATTCAGCATTGTCGATATCTTCAAAAAAATTCCTCCAACCCTTTTAAGTTTGGAATTGGAATTTTTTGGATTTAGTTGCGTCTGTGTGTAATTGAGTTCTCCCCTGTTATTGTGAACATTTGTCATAAAATTATTTCTGCTACTGAAATACATGAAAATATGAAATGTGTTTTCAATCTGAGCCAATGCCAACAACGACCATGGATTTCTATAGCACTAGTGTAATAGAAATCCATGCAACGACTAACCTCAAATATTTTGTCTTCTGATATACTATCAAATTTGACAAACAAAATTTGATGATCACCCCGTCAAACACGCCATCAGACAAGCCAACAAACCAATCTTCGGACTAATGTAAATCAAAAAAATTTAGATATTTTCCTTCAAACATTCGTCAAAAGAGTAAATTATTTAAAAAATGAGATGCTTTGAAATTGAAGTAAATTAATTAAAACTATAAAAACATGTATTCTGTATCAATATTGTTGTATATTTACTTATTTAGCGAAATCAACCACGGAAAATGCAACATTGAGTTATGGGGTACAAAATGGTAATTAATTTAATTCCGTTTAAGTGATTGTCCTTATATATATGTATATATATATATATATACAGGGTGGGGAAGCAAAATTTACAGTGAGCTTTAAGTTGTTTTTACTCAGTAAAATTGAGTCACTTGTTTTAAAATATTACTCATGTTGATGTCAAACTATTCTAGCACACTGAGGCCCTATATAATCAAAAAGGAAATTAATGTAGGAACAAGGAAGGTTGCCCGGCCCCAACAAGTAAAAAAAAAAAAAAATTTTTGAAATTAAATTTTTGGAATTTTTGGAAAGTGGTTTTTAGGCCCCCTTTCTACCCCAGCCCAAACCCTTTGGGATTATTCTTTTTGGAGCTTTTAAAAAATTTTACCAATAGAACATCACAAGCAGTCGACTTTCTCAAAGAAACTATTACACAAGAATGGGAGAGGTTGTCTCCTGAGTATTTGAAGAAGACATGTGAAAGTTTCAGGAGACGTTTGAAGGCAGTTATTGTGAAAGAAGGCGGTCACATAGCATAAAAACATTTTTACGTATGCATTTTCTCGTGGCAAATGATTTGTCATAACTTCCTATAACGTAATAAGTCATACGTTGTTGTTAAAGTCTTGTCGTAAAATATTGTAAATTTTGCTTCCCCACCCTGTATATATATATATATATATC
>CABFPE010000221.1:786020-798139 GCA_900660155.1 Hofstenia miamia | reverse complement strand
GAAAATGCAACATTGAGTTATGGGGTACAAAATGGTAATTAATTTAATTCCGTTTAAGTATATATATATATATATATATATATATATATATATAGAGTATATATATATACATACAACTTGTTAAATGGAATTTTGTAATGTATATACTGATATATATATACTGATTAGCAAAAGAAACGCGAATTTTTAGAGACAGGATAAAACACATAAATTCCCTGCAGTTTTGAAAACTTTTTACATTTATAATGTCCGAGATGCTATTTCAATCGTCCAACGTGAAAAAAATCGTAGCAACAAAGGAGATAATCATCACAAGCCAGCCGTTTGATTGAGAGAGGTTTGCGAAATAACAGACCTGTGAGAGGTCCAGTACTGACCAGGAATCATCGCCAAATTCGGCTAAATTGGGCTCCGGCGAGACTCAACTGGCTTTTTCATGATTGGAGAAGAATCCTATTTTCCGATGAAAGTCCATTTTGCCTTGACAATGCAGATGGGCGCGTCAGGGTTTGGACCATGGGGTAAACCAGGCGTGATGATCTGCGGAGGGATAGTTGGCAGACAGCTTTTTGGGCCTGTCATCTTCCAAAACCTCGGCCCTGGACGTGGGAACGGAGTCAATGCTCAGTGATACATTAACCAAGTCCTAGTCACCCAGTTTGCTCCCTTTTTCGCCAGAAACCCAAACCGCGTTTTCCAACAAGATAACGCAAGGGCACACACGGCCAGGGCTACGCAACATTATCTTCAGCAAAACAACATTCTCTTGCTGCCATGGCCAGCTCTCAGTCCGGATTTAAATCCAATTGAACACCTGTGGGATGAGCTGTAGAGGATGCCGAACCGTCGCCAGCCCAGACCTGCCACAGCCGCTCAACTTCCTCAAGTTATCGTACAGGAGTAGGCCAACATTCCCAGAGCCACAGTGGTCCGCCCAATCATGTCTATGCCTCGCAGGTGCGGCGATGTCGTCAACGCTCAGGCCGGCCACACCCAGTACTGACTTCAGAAGCCTGCTGCGCCTTCTTATGTGACACAAGGTGAATGAAATTGTGCCATTGTATCCTCCAATATTTTCAGGTTCAAGTGAAAAAGCCAGCAAGTGTTTAACTTCCGATTGGCCATTGTTGTTCTCTTCCAAAGTCGTTCATTAAAATTTAAGAGATTTTTTTCGCGTTCCTTTTGCTAATCAGTATATATTATCAACAAAGAATGCATTTCTAGACAAACAAAATCAGCCAATAATAAAAAAATATGAAGATTTCGAAAAATGCCATTAAAAACTGTCTATTTTTTTATATTGAGATTGGATTCAATTTTATATCATTAACATATTATTGATTATATATACAGAAAATTTGGATTTATTATTGCAAGTCAGCATTAGTATCTGTCACTTTGATCATGTCTGTATATCTTTATTTCATTCTTTATCTTTGTTTAATTCAATGTTTGCTCTAATTAATTTTTCTTTAAGCTCTTCTTTGTTTGTTGGCTATTCTATTTCTCTAGCTGTAGAATTTATCCATTGACGTTTTCTATTGTGACGATTTTCAGTTAAATTCATTTCCTGGTTGCGAGATGCGTACATCACAGTATCATGCTCACATCGGCATATTTTCCATGGTTCTGTGACTTCTATGACGCTTTTCGGTTACCGTCAGCCGACGCTTTCACTTGAATCGTTTTACAATCAATAACATGTTAATGATATAAAATTGAATCCAATCGCAATAATAAGTTCAAATACAGTTTCAATGGCATTTTTCAAAAACTTCATATTTTTTGATTATATTACTTTTTTGTTTGACGAGAAGAGCTTTCAGTGTTGATAATATGTATGTAGAGTACTGGAAATATGTATTCAACCACCTTGCTATTTTGAATAACTAATGATCATTGGATTGAGTGTGCCTAAGATTATAACTAAGTTTTACTTTGATTAAGGAAGGAAATTTTGTATGTCTTATACCATAAAATATGTAGAATAACTATTGGCTATTAATTTTTAATCAAAATTAGAAAACTTGTATTGAAAAAATGTATTCGACCACCTGAAAAAGTTTTAACAAATGAGCAAATCCGACAAACGTAAATTCACAATAAGATACATACAATAATAATTGACGCAATATAAGCACTTAGCAACACAATTGTCTCTTCTAATGTTTTGTAGGGTGTCCCTTTGAGCGAATAACAGCTTCAAGGCAATTAGGGATTGAAGCAAAAAGTCTTTCAGTAAAGCTGTTGGGAATTGCATATAATTCTATTGCGCTAAACAGCTCGTCTTCGGTGTGAAGAGTATGATGTCCAATTCGATGTTTGACCTTTTTCCACATATTTTCGATAATTTTGAGGTCTGGAGATTGGCCAGGCCAGTCAGCAATGATAGCAACCCCATTATTGTAGAAGAAGTTTTTCATTTCTTTTGAGGTATGACATGGAGCACCATCTTGCTGATATATTAAATCACTTGTAAGGAGTGGCAAGAGTTCCGTTTCAAGAATCCGAGCATATTGAGAGCTTCGGAGAGTTCCAGTGATGTGAACAAACTTGCGAAGGCCACATTTCTATATTACACTCCATACTATTACAGACTTTCCACCATACTTCATGGTGCAATTATCTGAACTTCTACCCAGTCGGTCTATTTATCAAGATTTTTTTGATGAGTATAGCTCAAATTTTGACTCATCTGAAAATATAATATTAGTCCAATGTTCAGATGAATTGTCTCTCATCAACTTGGCCCACCTCCGCCTGTGTAATCTTTGCTTTGAGGTTAAGAATGGCCTTCTGAGTGCCACGAAAGTCCCAATTGAATACCTTTTCAGGATGTTTCCCAAAGTTCTTGCAGTCACGAGGTGACCATTAGTCTATTCCTTGCGAAGTTCCTCTGAAGATTTCGTTTTGAATGGCACACAAGAGCTGATTGGGAGGTTTTGGAGGTCTTCTTTGGTCTTCCGGACTTTGGCCTGGGGGCAATGATGTTTTCAGAAGTGAAACGTCTGATGATATCCCCGACAGTACTTCGAGGTCGCTCTACAAGTCGGGCTATATTACGTTGACTCCTCACTTCCAAATTTTTGGAGATAATCAACTTGCGGATGGCAAGAGTTACGTAAGCAGGCATCATATATGGCGAAGAAAGACTGACATTTCAATATAAATAGACTGAAAAAAGCTCAACCAATGAAGTTATTTACGGATTCTCTGATTTAGTCTGAAGTGGTCGAATACATTTTTCCAAGAAAAAATTAGCTAACCACAAGCATTGTAGGATTTATCGTTGAGATTTAAAGTAAACAATGATAATTATGTCTCAAAATGGATTAATTCCTCTTTCTCCAACACCAAATCCTGTCTCTTATACACAATGACATTTTCGGTGTCCATTTCTTAGAAATATTTATGACAAATCTTGAGTGGCCGAATTCTTTTTTCCAGTACTGCACATTACAAAGTTCCCTTTAACTAAATATATATATATATATATATATATATACTTGAATTTTATATTGGAGAATGATTAAATTCCTCAAATACTGTAATTTCTTTACCTGGAGTCTACATAAAAATTGCGTCATTTATAGCTAACTAGAATAAAAACTATTGTAATCAATAAAATCATGCATGAATTACCACTATGATAGATAAGTAAACTATTTGTAATACAAAATGGTAAATAATTTGGCAAACATTTTTTCCAGTTTTACATGGATTTTAGAGTTTCAAAGAATTATTTTACACAACAATAATCACCTACCAAGTAGAATCGATATTGAAAATATCTTCATACTAAAAGTAATTTGACTTAGAATAATTCATAGTAAATTACTTTAAAAGTTGCATAAGGTTTTAAATAATTTTCTTTCTAAAACTATTAATTGCGCAAAAATCCTTGTCCTGCTCTTTTATTAATATAAAAAAAATTATACATGTCTTAGTGAACATTGGGTAAGTATTAAATCATTTAGTATACCCCTAGCAAGGTTTAACAAACAAAAGTATATTTTGTTCCAGTACCATAACTACAGCTTCCAGAGTACTTCCCATCAACATTTAGAGGTGTCTACAGCAGTGTTGGTCAACCGTTACCCACCTTTAGTTGCAAAGATGTGTTCTGTAACCCATAATCAATATGTAGATACTAAGGCAATGCAAAAGTTCCATAAACTATAAGGAAAATGAAATACTGTATTTAAAAAATTTTTGAATTTGTGTTTTAGAATACAAATAATCAGGGATTATTAACTTTGAAAAAAATGGAAGCCTACCTTATTGTTTTGAAGGACTAGTAAACTATGGCAGGTGTTATAGGATTGATAATATTTTCAGGTGCATCGCTATCATTGAGACTTTAAATTATGTATTATTTTAATTACAAAAATTTAGCCAAAGGTTTTTTTAATTATACGCATTCACATTAAACAGTATAATTCATTTCATTCTTCAAAGTAATATAATGCATATGTTGGTAAAATATATTGTATGCAGTAATTTTTGTGCAGCAATGTATTTATGGTTCCACTCCACCCAAATATCTTTTTGATTTCCAGAAGTCCTTTTATTGAGATTATTGACAGAAATTCTGACATGCGTTAGATAGGGGAGTCTAAGGTTTAAGCCACCCTCAGATTTTTAGAGTAAGGGCTTGATGGACTTAATACTGCATCATATATATACTTAGCTGAAGTCTCATTTAAAACACCCTTTTATGAGAAAGTTACTGTTTTTCGGATTGAATTTTATGTGTCAGCAGGCTAAATTTACCTACCATATCGTACAGGAGCCATAATCCTAAAACTGAATAATTTCGATTTTACAAGTTATGAAAAACATGAATACATGAAAAATCTAACATTGTCATAAAAGGAGCATAATTTAATATTTAGCTAAAACACCAAAAACATTTAATGTAGGTAAAAGTTATTGAATTTTATTATGTTTGATAATGCTAATTTCACATTCAGGCATTTTTTGGATATTTTCATTGGTCGAAAATTATTGACAGCTGGAGAGGATGATTAAAAGACTTGCTCAGCAATACAATTCATAACAGAAGTGCCTTCAATGGAACTCAACTTGCGATTTCTTAGAAATTATATTTTTTACTGTTGAAGTACCAGCTGAGTTAGTAAACTGAACATATTAGAGGATTAGATATGCTTGAAGTATTTTTTGAGACAACTACTCTTATTTACTAGAAATAAGCAATTTCTGCAATAAAAAGAAGAATATTTGAGCACACATGTTGTAGGATATTTACTCAAGATATATTGGTAGGATACACATTGGTTTAAATTGGCCAAGTAAACAGTGTTAAGACAATATCCAAGTGAACTAACATATAATTTACAATTCATACTTTACTTTTCTCGTGAAAGAAAGGTTGTAGCTTACAATGTTATTAATGGAAATATTCAATTATGCTAAAAATATTTCAATTATTTAGTTAAATGTATACATGTAAAATTCGATATAAAAATACTTAGATGAAGAAATTTTCAGTTTTTGACGATTGCACTGTAAAGGTAACAATGAAGCATATGTATATTTCAGGTGACCCGGTTCAAGGCCTATTTAAATGTTTATAATGGGTCTTGCCTGGTCTCAACTACCATGGATCAATAATTCATTTGCTTGTGCTATCTCAGTAATTGCTTAAACATCATTTTCTTCTTTCATCAACATTGGCAAAAAATAATTGGCATTGTAAGTTCTGATATTGGTTTTTTGGCTCATGAATAGGTAGAAATACGTCAAAATATTGAAAAGAATGAATCTACTTAAAAACGTAACACAGACATGTTTATCAGAGTAGGAATTTGATTGCAAATTTTTATTATTTTTAACCTCATACGATGATATACTTTACAACTGGAATATCAGTGCATAGATTGTTGAGAACGACTTACTTTAGCCGGTTAAACAGGGATAATAGTTATATTGTGCTCAGCTCTACACAGGCATCAGGGTTCTTTTTTGGAAATGTTCATTTTCCACTTTCGTCTTGACAATTTTTCCTTGCATTTATGTTATTTTCATGATTTTCATATGCTTTGATTAAGAATGAATAAAAAACATGAAAAAAATAAAAATAAGCATTCTGTTCTTCAATTTGAAAACAATTTTTTGAATTGTTTCAAATTAGCATCTAATTATTTTTTAATAATGGTAATTCAAATTGAAAGAAAGTTATTTGTTATTTTAAATTTTTGATGTGTTATAAATTTTAATTTTGCATCATTAGGTTGAATTGGATATTATATTCAAAGATGTAAATTTGGGAATAGGTACCTTTTATCTATTAAAAACAGTAGAATTACTGGGTTTATATTCGATTTTCAGAATTAAACTTTAAATACATCTAGAATAAATGCAAAGATAGTTGGAATTTATTGTTTCTAATTTCAGTTTGCACTACAGTGAGCTTAGTTATAAATTTTTATATAATATTGTGAATACCTTGGATTACAATGTCTTAAATATCTAAGAAATAAATTTTTAGATTTCGATTGACAAGGTAGCGCAGTAATATGCTGTGTGATGCAATTCAAATCTATTCATCACTATTCTGTAATTTTTTGTTTCAGTAAAGTTGCGGAAATCAAAATAATTAGATATCATATTACATATTTAAGTATAATTCTTTGATATCTTTTGGTGGCAGATGTAACCATGTTCCTTTTGTCAAAAGATAGTATTTTCCTGAGCTCTAGTCACATGACAAAGCGGATGCATTAATGGTTAATTCCATAAAATTGTCAACCATATGAGAAATTGTTTGCTAAGGAATTCAGTTTTTAGTAAAAATATGTTTCAGATTACTGCGCAGCTGCCAGACTTTATGATGATGGATTTTTGTTGTCTTATAGAAGTATTCTTACAATTTTCTCATGGATAAAAAACTTCATAAAATTGATCATCTTAACATGTGTTCGATTTTCACAATTAAAAGCATTCCGCTTGTAAGTAGTTTACTATCTAGGTTTTCTGATTAAATCAATTCCGTTATCTGTGCTAAGTATAAAGCCAGAGTCCGTTATGTGGAATTAGTCTAATATGAAACAGTATGCTTAACAATAAATTGCTGTACTAACAATCCTAAAGTAATGTGTTTATAATTTTTTAGCAAAATACTAAAATTATAACCTTTATCTAAGTTTGACTCATAGCTTCAATAAAACCTAAGTGGATGAAATTAATGTTAAACATTTTTATTAAGCTTTATAATTTAAAAGCATTGATTAACGAGGCTTACCTATAATGTTCTATCACCACATTATTTTAAAAAGTAACAATCATTTTGTATGAATCATCGATATATTAAAGAAAGAAACATTTTTTGAATTTCTGCAACAATATATTAAATCTAAAGAAGGAACTGAGATTCCAGAAACATTAATCGCCAGGACAAGTCTGCTCTAAGCTATTGTATATTATGGAATAACTTGATGGTTGATGTTAAATTTCACAGAATTATAAGCATTTTGAGCAAAAAAACTTAAAGATTATTTACAGCAAGAACAATCATTAATGAGCAGTTCAAATACTTTCAATACATATTCAATACGTAAATATACTAATTTAAATATTTTGGTATGTATTATGTATACTTTAATATGTAGACTTACTTTCGTTTCCTTTGAGAATATATTTGTTTTAGTAGATAACTTGATTGCTTTGGCTCATATTTCACGTAGGATTTTGAATATTAATGTACAAAAAATTTTCCTCATATTTGTATATATTTTAATATATATAAAATATGTTAGATAATGTAGAGTAAAAGATTTTTTATTCAGATATATCTTGAAATTTAAATATCTGAATAGCATCAATAAATTCACACAAAACATATACACAAATTACATAAATTACAAAAACAAATCTTTCAGGCTATGAATAAATTACTATGGTACTACTTTAATACCGAGTTACAGTATATTCATCATTATACAGCTTGTATTCTAGCAATAATTTACCACAAATATATTTTTGCTTAAGGAAGATTTTTCATTAATTTTAAAGGATTATATTTTTCAATGACTAATTTCTTACGTAGCGAATTCCAGGTTCGAAGACCACATTAATGAAATATTTCTAAAAATCTTTTTCCTCTACTTGACACATGTGAAAATTTTCGATCTTAAATTCTGTTTATGAGAATTTCCGGTATTTTGTTGTATTATAATATGGTAGGTTCTTATTACTTGAAGAATGTCAGCAGGGTATTCAATATGACGAGTTGTCTTGGAAAGAGAATCGACATAGAAATGTTTAAATTTAAAGAATTAGGTGGTACTTTCAATTCTCCTAAAATTTCTCTATCAGAACTTAGTCAATCCAATTGTAAGTCGATGTTGTAATTTAGGTTTGCTCACTTAAAAAAATTAGAAGATATTGTACGAAATCTAGACGTTAAAAAATCTTCAGATTTGGCACATTTACCTTTTTTAAAATTAAGAATTACTTTCATATATTTGGCGACCACTTATCATTTGCAATTAATCAATGCATGGTTGAAAACGAATTTCCGGAGATAATGAAAAATCAAATATGACACCTTTATATAAAAATGGAGATCCCCTTATTGCGAAAATTTATAGGCTAATCTCAAAAACGCACCCCTTTACTAAATTATTTGAAAAAATACTGCACATACAAATCAACCAACACCTTTACAAGTGATGCAATTATGTCAATTACTGAAAAAATAACCTTACATAAATCCAAATTTTTATCCAGCTGCATAAAATTTTGAAATTTTGACAATTAAACTTAAAAATTAATGATTTTATAAAAATTCAATTAAAAAAACCTAAATCTTTGTCATTCACTTAGTCATTATTTGACCGGTTTTACACCGGTTCGAACCGGCCGGTCATAAAATACTGACCCGACCGGTTTACACCTATGGACTGTATGAATGTATCTCAGTTTTCAAATGATCACATAGATTGATAAATATTGTCAAAACCCTAGCAAATTATTCATTAAGTTTAATACAAAGCTTTCAAAATATTTTTATCTGAATTCAAATTTGGAAGTATTTTTGAGATTCTTTGAAGGTAAAAGACCATTTAATTGATTAAATCATGAATTTATGCTAGAATATACTTAATTCTCCAGTTTATTAAAGTTTTTTGCTAATTAAGATAAGATAAGATAAGAGAATCTTTATTCAAATAAATGTTAACAATTAGATAACTGATAATTTATTTGAATAGCGTCACATAATTGCTATATGTTTCCATTTCTGGGATAATTTATTGACAATACACTTAAGTATTTTTCATTTTCCCCAAAAAGCCGAAACCAGCTAATGAGTGGCGCAAGTTTTTTTTCATTAAGAAATATTTTTTACCGTTCTTTTCCAAAAAAAATATTAAATATATTTCTTTGGGGAAACCCAAATTCTCTAGAAAAAAAAGCAAAGGCTATTATATTGAATCTTAGTGAAAAACTAAGTACATAGTTTATACGTTTTATAAAACAAATATTATTCCTTTAGCGAGTAGCTTGATAACTTGACAGTCTTAATCCAGTTGGGGATTACAATTAAGTTCACTTCTCATGTAACAAGGGCAACTGTTGTGCATTTGTGCAAACAATTCTAATTTCTGTTACTACAGAATATGCAATTCAAAGTGAATTAGAGATATATTAATTCCATAATTGCATCCTTGGTTTAATTAGTAATTTTTTCATAAAATAGGTTAAACCAGGCGTGGCTTTAGCATGCATAAATTTACAAGTTATATTAGCTTTTTTCAAAATGTCACATATCATTTGCTTTGTTTGCATTGTATAAAGGATCTTTATACTTACTATCTAATCCATTTTAAGTCTAATATTACAAAAATTAAGAAAACTTTATAACCTCGCCATTTCAATTATAGGTGTAAAAGTATTTTTAATATCGCATTTAAAGTATTTATATTTACTTGATGCAATTTGGTAATTTCCATATATTCATAGCTGTGATTAGAAATGAGTTTTTTATTATTTGCTGCTTATGCCAAATTGATTCAATTATGTGTATTCTTTGTTTTGTTTATTGATTAATTTTGCAAGAAGAAAGTAATTTTTGTTATATGGGAAAATATTGTTAACACTAGAGCAGCGAGCACTCCTTGAGAATATACTTACATCTGATGTTTCAAATGCGAAAATTATTGAATAGAAACATAATTTCTACTAACAGCAAATACAATGAGATTATGAACATAATTGGTGTTTTTGCTGAATGAATAATCAAGCAAACAAAAAAATGCTTATAGGTCATTTTAACTTATCGTCGCGTTTCTAGTGTTAACTATTTTGAAAACATATGTATATACATTGCGGATGTAGAAATAAGTTTGAGATTTTTCTGTATTAATCATTCATTTTAAAGTTATGATTATTTACTGCTACTTTGATAGCCCAATTTAGTTTTACCTGAAATCTTCTGAGGAATTTTTGGTTTATATCTGTGTAGAGTATATTGGCATAGTTGAAATGGCTCAATAGTAGAGTATGAATTTATTGAATTTTTGCTTTAGTTGGAAGTTTTTGAGAAATTAAGCTAATTGCTTTAATCGATATGGTCATGTTTCTAATTTTATAATTTAGCTGCTTTTGAAAATTTAAATGACAATCAAAAACAATTCCAAGGTATTTAAGGGACTCAATTTGTTTTATATGAAAGCCATTAATATTAAATGTATATAGCAAAGTATCAGTAGATGCAGAATTTGACTTAATGCAATTTTTAAAGGATTCACTGTTATTCTTAAAGAAGCAAAATATTAAACGAGAGTAGTACATTTTTTTCGAGAATTTGAATGGCTTTTTCGGGACATTTATGAGAATTGAAATTAAATCAAATGCGTTCGAGAGGTCTAAACAAGCAACTGCTGAGTATTTGTTATCATCTATCGTTTTTCTCCATTTTTCAATTGCATGTATTAAAGCGTCGCTGGTAGAAATACGTTTACGAAAACCATGTTGTGTTTTGGAGTAAAGTTCATGTTTGTAAAAGTGCTCATTAATTTGATTAAAAGGAATTCGTTCAAATACTTTGCTGATTGGATTGAAACGGGTCTATATTTTAGACAAACTTCGGGATAGTCTTTTTTAAATAGTGGTGTAATATTTGAGAATTTTTAAGGATTTCAACAAAAACATTCAAATAGATTTTGACTTACAAAGTCATCGTCATAGTTCCTGTACAAATTATTCTATCTAAATTTACTTGATTTTACTTCACTAAATCTTAAGGATTGGTAACAATAGTTTATTAATATAATTTTCTTTAGTATTTAGACGTAGATGAAATTATCTAATTAAAATGCTTTCAATAATTTCGATGTTTTGCTTCCCCAGGTTGAAAAATAATACTAATCTTACTATTTTTAGCCTTATACTATAACAAACTTATTAAACTTACTAAGCCCTAGCATTCTAAAACAATCCTAATAAGCCTAAGAATAGTTTTTAGTAAGTTTACTAAGTATCACTTTAAATAATAATCTTAGTAAGTTTAAGACTGTTTTTTATTAAGATTATTAAGTCTATGTATAGTACTTAATAAGAATAACATAGTAAAATGTTCGTAAAAAAATAGGTCAAAATTTCCGAAAAAATGTTATCTATATCTCTTATTTCCTAACATCAATGTATCCAGAATAGCTAAAAACTGGTTTGAATAAATTTAATATATTGAAATTAACTGTACTATTTATAATTGCCATGCGCCATCTATTGAAGCAAATTAGAGGAAATGGCATGCTTATGAGATTCCCAAATACATCAGATAGGTTCTGATAATAATCATCAAAGTTTTTCTTAGGGTAAAATTTAAAGGTTAGGGTTAGGTTTGTAACAAGAATGTTGTATGATATGATTTAAGAAGTCAAGTCACCCATAATTTATTTTACAAGAAAAACATGAAACTTGCATTTATGTTGTTTTTGACAATTATAAATGTACGGAAAGCTTATTGATATTTTTAATGTAAATATATACTATAAAATACATATTCTACATTTGAATTAAAATAAAAATGTGATAAAGATTAAAACACAGACATTTTGAATTAAAGTTTGCAGTTTGCGTATGTTTTGCTATAT
>CABFPE010000221.1:719245-781165 GCA_900660155.1 Hofstenia miamia | reverse complement strand
TATATATATATATATATATATGAAAAACTTTTTGCAATCAAAACACTGGTTAGCTAAATATATATATGAGCATTGATGCCAACACATTTTATTAGAGTACGTTTGTGATTAAGGCCGAAATAACAGTTGTCAAATGACAACAAGCTCATATTTTGCATATTATTGCGAAATGGCAACAATTTATGTTTGGGCAATATAATATTGACAGTCAAATAGCTTATTTTTTCTAACATGAAGTCGCTTTTCTGTGTAGATCTTAGTGTCAAACTTTAAAAACTAAGCTTCAGTAATTTCCTTGCAGCTAAAGGTTAATAAAAAAGATGTGCATCCTCTTGAAAAGTTACAATCTGACAGCCTTTGTAGAGCAGGAAAATTAACAAGTAAACAAACTAGCCGTAGGTGAGGAATGCCATGTAATTCCTCAACTCTGTCACCACCTGTAAAAATCCAGCTTCCAACAATTGAAGCCCCATCTCCAGATGAGATTTGACATTGTGAACATTCCAATATATCAAGTAAAACAGACTCGATGTATATGTAGACATTAAAAGTAGGGTAATCGCTTCATTCATTGCAGCAAATCCAAAATAAGTTTATGCTTAGTGAGAGCACGTAACTGTTTCAATGAACTATCATGGTGTATAAGTGGCTATTGAAGGGAAGTGTTCTTCAGAAACAACAATTACAAAGGACGTCATTTAACTAAATTCCAGTAAGCATTTTTCAATTTATCATATTTTCACGGTAAGCATTGAGAAAAAAATGAAATGAATTTTTTCATACCTAAGGAAAACAATTGCGGAATGAAAGGGTTAAGTAAAACAATATTCACTGTTGAAACAAGTCTCGAACAGTTTCAACCTATACTTATACAGCCATTATTAAGGTTGACTACAAAAAGCCCCGCCATAAATCCTCACAAGCAAAAAGTTTACCTCACATCACATTACATGTGCTGTGGTGTGATGATCCCCACTCTCCCGGTCATGCAGATGCGTAGATCCGTTCATTTTACACGGTGCGTGCCCGTGAGATCTAATGGCGCCCCATACGCTAATAACTAGCATCTAACCCCAGAAATATTTGGAAAGTATTATATGTTACGTGAAATAGACTGATCAAACTATTAGAACTTTTTCAAAATAGAAACCCTAGAAAGCACGTGATTGTCATGGTGGGTGGACACAAGTTAAGTATATACAAGGCCTAATTACTTCTCTCAGCCTGATTAAGCTGATTAAATATAGTAATATATAAATTCGAAAATAACAACTTTAATAAAAATCTGTTATTAAAATCAAACATTACTAAATAAATTAAGTGATCGAATCGATCATTGGAAAGTTTACAAAAGGCTTTGTTAAGCTATTCTACCAAACAGAGCGAAATTTCAGCTCGAATATCTTCCCAGGCCAAGTCTGCACAACATTTTAAAAGTAAACTAAAATATAAAAGCAGCGAAACACACTCTGCGAGTGCTTACAAGGAATATCTATAATACAAAATGCACAAAATACAACTGCACAATAACTGCAAAGTATGTGATAAACAAAAAGCAACATTAAAAGACGAGTGGAATGCTATTAACAGCTGGTACAAAACAACTACTCTTATAAAAAGCATAGTGCAGAAAAGCCATCTCAATATGCATCATTGACAATAGGCCTCAGTATAGGGATTTCATTTTCAACGGCGCAGTTCTGCTTTGATAACTAAAACAGAGGTTGTTAAACTTTCAGTAACCATGATATCGAAATTAAAAAAGGTAACAATAAAAACGAGATGCATGTTAACTATTGCTGTTAGGGTTGACAAGTCACTATTTACTAGTAAATTTACTTGCTAGTAAAAAACTATTTTGAGGTTACCACGGCAGGTTACAGGGGATTTGTATTAACTTCTTTCAAATGTGTATTAGTGTCACTACGTAGTTGCAGCCAAACAAACAACATTATTGCATTTATACAAACTAACTTGAAAGACAAATCTCACAAAATTGCGAGCATTTTCCCAGGTTACTGGGGTTACTAACTAGTAAGTAACGGCTAATTACTAGTAACCAAATTCTAGGACCGCAATTTGTCAACCCTCATTGTTGCTTATATTACCTTCCCAGTCTGCATACCAATGACAAAACTAATGAAAATTAGCAATATTTATTAATATATTTTACACATTGAATTCATCATGCTTTCATCGTTTAAAGAATATGTTATCAGTCTTAGTGACTCGCCACCTCTGAACGTTCTACATATCATATTGACAATCTTTGCATATTGGTAATTCTGTTTTAATAATAATATATATTCTATAAATTGATTTGCTTCTTTTGAATACTTATATGCTATATAATATTTACATGATTTGTCTTTATGATGAAGTGTATTGATCCAAAAGACTTTTGGACGACATAAATTACATTGTAACAGTCAAATATAAGTGAAATAACGGCGGAAATATTAAAAGGTAACATTAGCTTTCGTTGAATCCTTGCGATAAATGCAATGCACTTGTTGACAATATGGTTGAAGACTTTCTTGATATGATTTCTTACATAACGGAAAGACGAAATTCAGTTTGTGATTGCTCACAGCGTCATCACCATTCAAGGTGCTTCCCATTCGGGTACTTAGCTCACGTTTCACATGTTTTTTAAAACAATACCACACACATTTGATTGGATTGAATATTAGGTTGTATGGCGCAAGACGCAATTTATTGCTGGAAACCTCTTCCGTGAAAACAGCCTCAACCTTGCTATGGTAAGGTGCAGCATCAAGAACAAGTAGCACTGGACTACAACATAAAGTCATAACATCACTCAATTTGCTCTTACAAAGTGATTGGCTTCTACTCAGTGGAAGGATCCTCGTTTTATTTGAGAATGAACCAACTCCATGCTAGAAATTGCACCAATTAGATGTATGTTCCTTCATCTTAAATCAGCAACGGCTTTTAATAACCGACTTTAATGATCTACTCTGTGTGCGAGCTACGTGAAGATTGAAGTTAGTCTCCTCCATGAACAATATTGGCAAATTATCAGACCGAAATTGTACAAGTGCCTCTACAAAATGTCGACGCTTTATATTTTCCGTTGTGCTAGCTTTTTTCTGTTTCGTATTTTATTGCTTTCAATGTGTATAAAAGAACATTTAAGACCATTCTTACTGATTCTTTGGAGAGCATATTGAGAATGACGCATGGGTTGCTTTCGATCTGTTTTACAAGATACTCTCGATGTTAATCAGTAAGCTTTGTTTTTCTTTTCGCACATCTGTCTTTGTCATTGACAGCTGTTGTTATCTTTGGCAAGTTCTTCCAATCTTCTTCAGCATCATAAATTTGACGAATTCGTGACTTCAGAGGTGATATATTTTCGGTGTCGATTCATTGCTTTCGTATGGTTAAAATAAAATTTGTATAACAACGTTAATATAACAGCATAAAAATATCAATGTTTGCACTTAAAATATTAAAATAGAAAGTGTAAAATTTACATTTATTTATAGCTAATCACATAGAAATCTATGTTAGTTATATTTTGCACTCAATGATTCAAGTAAAGGAAGTATAACATAGATCTATATGGCAACGAAGTCTTTTTATCACGTAAAACCGCAATGTATTTTATTAAATAAACTGAGTTATCAATATGCAGAGATGGTGCGTGATTAATAGTGTTAACAAACTTTAAACAATGAAAACTTGATGTATTCAATGTATAAAATAATACTAAAATCCCATGGAAAAAATATGGATTTACTTTTGCAGCATATTTTAAGGACAACATGATACATGGAAGGTACATAATAATGTGGAGTATGATTAAATGAACCTGCAATAATGTCTAATTTCGCCTGGGATATTTCATTGCGCACTTGTTCCAAAATTTCTGTTCTCATTTTCTCCAATTCGCTAACGTTATCTTTTCCACAAAAAGATGTTCCATTGACCACATCGCCATTAACAGATTGTGACGTGTTTGATGATATCCTAAATACGGTGACTGTCACTATGATTTGCAATTATTTTACGAGTGAATGCCTTTATCAATTACTGAAATGACTCAAAATAATTCCAGTTACTTATAATTTGCATTCACACACAATATTGACTTGTTCAACAAATTTGAACGTTCACAAAAATTCATGAAAGCTGTGTAATGTCTTGTCCTAATTCGAATATACTGATTTCATTTCTGCAGTCCATTTGAACATCATCACCAGTTTCTTGTAAATTGGACATGTTACTTGTACGTGAATTTATGTTTGTGTTCGGGGGCACCCCCTTTCTAGTAGACGTTCCTTTTTGCCGTAGCTGGAAGTTGGTCTTAATCAAATTTTGTACACAACGACAAGTTTATTCTACATGTACAGGGTGTCCCATAAAGATTTACCCACTCCTATAATTGCTTTAAAATAATTAAAATATTTGTAAACAAAGCCTGGAAGTTTGCAAAACACTTTTTGATAGTCTTTTGAATGACCTATATGTACTTTTACTTGCTTAATTTGTAAACAATACTTTTAGGAAAATGGAGTGTCAAACACAACAGCTTGATGTGTCCCGCAAAACTGTTTATAATGGATGGAAACGATATAGTGGACCGGTAATTACGGTTTTTGACAATGTAGAACTGTCCATCATGTCTAGCACGACACAATAAAAACATTATTCAGATGAAAGTAAGCGATTTTAAACATAGTTTTTAAAGGCAATTATTTTAAATCTGACTTCTTAAAAAAATTAAACATGAGTGCTTCAATTGGATTGGGTAGCCTGTTTATAGAAAGAGAAAGCTGTTTAATTGTTGCCTTCTTACGTAAATAATTTATGGAAACCTTAGCCTTAAGTACGAGATGAATTTCAGTAAATATTTTAAAGGCGAAATTTCTACATGACAATTAATATTTTTAAATTCAGACACGGCAATATTCCTTAGCACACAGGTTGACCATTACATGGAGCATATTCACAAATTGATGTCTTAATACCCTCGAAATTCTTAAAAGCTAGGAGAAAATTGTTTCTATCTATAAAGATATAATGTGCAGTTTACAGTTAAATCAAAGTGGTTTGTAAAATATGTTAGAAAAATAAAAATATTTTTATAAAGACGCCAGAGGGTGCTATTTAATTTGTCAATTGAGGGTGCTTGATACTAGGAATGCACGGAATACCGATTCTGGTAACAAATAAAATGCCGGATACCGCGTTTGCTTGTTTTAACACAGTGGTAACTGTCAATTAGCCAAGTGTTTGAGACATTCATTCATCAGCAATCCCATTGACTGATTTTTGTTACGTCCATCGTTTACTGCCTCATCAATGGGCATATTCGAAAAAATTATTTAAAGAGGCATGTGATACTAAATGCAGAAGATATACAATGGTAGTCTAGATGATTTTGGCAATTTCAATTTCAGCAGCTACATGCGAGGAATATTAGACCCTAAACAAACTGTCAAAATATTGCAAAATTGGGCCCAAAAATTCATTTTACTATATCAGTTATTAATTTTTAATATGTTTTATAAAATATCTTATCTTTAAGCCAAAAAAATCGAAGTTAAAAAGCGGGTGGGGGCATTGCCCATGTACTCCCCTTCCTTCTAAATGCTCGATTACATCTAGCCCATTTTTCTGATATCGAAGTAGTTTAAAACAAACCTATAGCATCAAAAGCAGCAAGATATTTATTTTTACGAATATATTTCTAGCCTTCAAAAATCTCAAAACAAATATCCTTATATACATAAAATGGGCCATAATGCAAATTTTTTAACTAGCCACTGCATTAGATCAAAATGAGGACAACATTTATTTAAATATCTTAATAAATTTGCAGCACGTTATACAATTTTGAAGGATGAAGGATTTAGAAACACTTACTTTTTTCCAGTACCAGGAGATGCGTTGATTTGTGGGGGCTGTGGTGGAGATGGTGCAACTATAGACGGTTCTAAAATGACAACCATATTTAATAAAGACATCTATGAATTTACAGGATTACGTCGGGAATAGATCAAATAAGGTAATGAATCGATTAATATTGATTTATACGTTCAGTAAGGTTACTTGTCAGCTCAAATACAAATTGCAAACAAACCATTTTACAAAAAGCATCTGAATTTAATAAATGGAACAGAAATAAAAGTTCAACATTAAAAAAGTTTAAAATTAAGTATATGAGCGAATCAAAGATATTGTAAAATCAGAACAGTTGTACGTTTTGGCCTCATTTATTTATGGATCTCCTTGTTCGTAAGAGCAAAAAATTTCATGTAATGTATTGATAACAAACTTAGAGTAATAATAGAACTGAAACCAAAGTTATATATTAGTTAAAAGGTTACTACAGAATATTGTCCTTGTATAGTTCTCACAGCTATAAATAGCATTATCATAAGAAAATATCTTAGAGCATAGATGCTACTCTAGCGTTATAAGGATTTATCCAGCTACGCCTTTATTCAAAAGTATATTGAACATAAGATCAAATAAAATGAAAGAAAAATGAATACAAAACAATACCTTACCAATCCGTATTATTCTAGAAGAGATTTTATTAAATTGCATTTCAAATTTAGGATTTCTATAATAAGTCGAAATATTATTAATTGCAAACGTGTTTTTACAAAACTGATTGCAGCATTCATATTTCAAAAATAAAAATATATGAATATAACATCACAATATCCAAGTTGATAAATACTAAAATTCAGTATATGCTAAAATTAGTGGCTTATAATTGATCCCATTCAAATATTAGATGATATACTCAATTTCCGTTAGTTTCAAAATCATTTATAACAATTTGGAATACTAGTTACATCTCTGATACGAGAACAAAATAAAAAATAGTATATGTTATATAATATATATGATATTTCCTTACATTTGCGTTCTACTCTAAAATTGTATTAACAGAAAACTACAATGCTTTCTCAATGAACTACTTAAATTTCTCATCTTTAATAATTCCAATTCTAACTTCTATTGTACATTGGGGTTAGTTAATACTGCTGCACCCTCTTCTCTTATCTATTACTGGTAGTACTATCTCCGAACTGTGAAGAAGGCAGAGAAAATAAGTATGCCGAAATTTTCTTAGAATCAATACTTTTGCAATAATTCATTAGTGTGTTATGATTGCTTGGGGTCACACTTATATCCATTACTAATAGTAACTATACCTGAAAATTGACATTTAGAGGCTCAAAATCACAATTGTGTGAAATATCAATGTATCGATAAATAATCGATTTTTGCAACCCCTAAACATCAATATTTTGAGCTGACATTTTTTGTGTGGTCATTTGGCATCATAAAGAACGGGAAAATCAGTTTGAGGTATGTCTTTGAAACAAAAAGTTTTTTTGAACCACCCTAATATACATATACTGGCGATTCCGTATACGAGTTATTTCGTTCCGAAGTCGCTCGCGCCAGGGCGACTTTTTTTGTCGTAGTCGCTAGCACCAGCATCAGTGATTTTTTCTGATATTTGGTAGTAGATATGAAAACATTTGTAACTGATAATGCCCCCAAATCATACCCTTTGTTGGGTGCCTGTCGAGCAGACAAACTGAACTAAACGCTCCTGGAGGTTGCCCCAATGTGCTTCTAAGAGCATCTTGACACTCGAAAACACTCTCATCACTGAAAGAAACGCTTCTCCAACCCTTGAGTACAATCTGCATGCTAATTCAGGAGCTTCTTCACAATTGCTTCCATCAATAGAGGTACCCTGCGAAATATGCGGATCGGCATCTAGAATGATTGAGTCGTCATCGTACTGTGTGTGTTGGCACTTCCACTTCTCGTTCACTTAGGTTTGATATGACTTGACAAGCAGCCATCAATGACTGCCGACGAAGTGATAAAATAATGATCTATCACCTCATGGTGTCGGATTTCTTATTCATCCGCATTTGCCAACTCAAGATGGCCTAGGCGTGACTTCATTTGTCATCCTTTGATTTTTAAAATACTTCCTACACGGACACTAGTTGAACAGCAAATTGGCACATTGAAAAGACGTAAGTATACAATAATACTTTAATACTTTCGACTTGGGCAACAGACAAATCTGAGCGCTTAGCCATACTACCAATGATAATGGCTCAATACAAATATAGTTTTTAAGCAGTGATAAACAGAAAAACTATCGGCATCCTATTACTGGTATGATATGCTGATACATAGTCAATATTTCTATCTATTGGTTCCGTGTCTATCATCCCACTGACATTGCCCATAAACAATAATAAACGTTACTGTCTCTACTTTGCTTAGCATTAGATTGATTTTATTGACTCAGTATAGCAGGTATGTTACCTAATACACAAATAAATTTGAATGAATGCATAATAATAATAAGTCATTGGTCTATGATATACCCAAGAAAAATAAAAAATGGCTGTTTATAATGTGACCCTTACTATATATATATATATATATAGTAATATCTAAAATTTTGTTTTAATGTCTAAAGAAAAATGAATTGTATATATGAGATACATTATTTATTAGTTCTATTTCGTTAATTTTCAAATGCATAAAAATAAGAATATCGCATGTTGATGCAATAAATTATGCAGCAACCAATCGTCATTAATTTAATTACTTTGCTATGTATTTTACACACACGCACGCTAAAGAATTTTTTGTAATTACAAACTGACAATGGTCTGCTAGTGTGACATACAATGCAATTGTGATCAACAAATATGCTATGGTTGCCGTGTCGTTGGTTTGTATATCGCTTTTCAAAACAGCTTGATCAATTGAAAATGCCGTTTTCTATAAATTTATATAACAATAAATTCCATAAAAATAGCATTGTAAAAAATTTCTATCTTTACTATAATCTACGAAAAATAGGTCATTGAATGTCTGTATGTTTTGAAAAATGAAAATACACTGAAAACTTAAGCACCGATTCTACTAAGATTTCTACAGAAAAGGTGCGGTCACAGTTTTATATATCCATCAGAATAAACACTTAGGACTTGTTGACTTCTTCCTACAAAAATAAATAAAGAGTACCCTAACAATTTCCAAAAAAGACGAAGAATTTGTATTTCTGAAATTCTACAAGATCAGATATTCATTGATTACAGTTTCATCCCATGAAATTTTCTGTTCCCATGGTCTCAAATGGTTGCATGATATAATTTAAACTTCGACAAAAATGTGAAAAATTTCGGGAAATACTCTGAAATCCCTGTTTTATCACTTATGGTTCAGTCGCATGTCAGTGTTAGTCCCAATGAAATGCTTATTCCTAGTAAGTCCCATGGGGCTGAATGGTTTCGCAAAACGAGCATTTCTCCAACTGATGATGTATTTTTTTGTAAAGGAGTTAAACCATTTGCTAGCATAAAATTTCGTATCTAACAAATGTATAACCTTGGTTGAATGATTTTTTAGAGTAGAATCAATCAAATTGATATTTTAAATTAATATATCCTTGAAATTTACCTGATTGTTTTGAAGGACTGGTAAACATTGGTTTGACAGATGCTGTAGGATTGATTTTATTCTCAGGTGGGTCTGTATTATTAGGAGTCTAAATGATTAAAAGAATTACAAACATTAAACAAGGATTTTTTATAGGATTTTCTAATATCGCAATAAGCAATTATGCATTACATTATGTAAACAAACAATTTCTTTGTAGTTTAATTATTTCAATGTGCAAACATCCAACCGGTACAAACTGACACTGTGTGACTATGAACAAGGTTAAGTCTATATATATCAAACACAAAGCTACATACACCTAATTTATAGATATACCACTGGTTAACAAACTACTAAAAAATAAACAAAATCATAGAGCTCGAAATGGGTATTGGTGTTAGGTTAGGTTGAACTTTTAATAATTTAGATTGGTAGGACGCAATCTACATGAAAATTTAAAATTTGGTAGAAAGTACACGTGGAAGCACTATTTATTTTATATTTCCCTAAATAATTACTCATTTCAACTGGTAATTAGTATGAAACACAAGTTGGATAGTCCATCATTTCAAGTTAGTTACAAATCCATTAGAGCTTTGTCATGCAGTCTTAGTTCTACGTTCAATAAACAACCCAATTAAAGATGTCGTGATTGGATTACCGCCAACCAAGGATTTCCAGAGCAACATTCGCTTCTTGACAAAAACATACCTACATGTTCATATAAACTCCACAAACGTTATAAACTAAAAACCTCAAATGGAAGCCAACTTCGTTCGCCACTCCAATAGCATGCTACTTTATCTTAGTTAATGCCAAAACACCTGAATGTGTAACGATTTCCTGAAAAATGCATTGCAATGGATAAACACACCCATCCAATATGTAATTTGACAGAATGAAATGTCAATTTCAAGCAAGTGACAAACAATTATATTAAGACTAACTACTGTGCAGTGACGCGTTTAGGAGGGGGAGGGGCCCCCTTTGGGGCCAGCTGCGAACACTTAATTAAAATGTTATTCTTTCCTTCCTCAAAATTGAAAATAGTTCACTTTAATTCAATACTTGATTCGAATCTGAAATATCGCAAGTAAAATTATATTTAGGAACATTTTTAAATGACACCAGTGAAGTATTGAGACATAAAGTTATCGATAAGTTGGAACTCACTAAGCATGTGGATAAGTTTATTTATTCTAGGACAGTCTTGTTGTAAAATAGTGGCTGCTATTTTCAATGTAGTAGTAAATTAAAATACTTAGTTCCAGTGCTAAATGTAAACGTCAAAACCATGTCGTTTGTCAATATTTATTTAACAAATCTGACAAATACAACGATAAAACACTATACAAACAAACAACTTCTTCTCAGCTTTATTATTAGATTCTCAAAACGTCAAACCGACCATGACGCCATTGAAACAACAACGTTGACCCAAATGTGCGCTTAAGTAATGATTTCTAACTTCTGCAGGTCCAATGAAACATGAGAATTTAAAATATGCCGCAAACACATTGGCAGGTGCTTGCTACTTTTTATTTAACTTTTTATATGTCAATAACCGCGAATATCGAATAGCAGTGGTCCTGTTTATAGCGGGTTTGCTACTATAAACCCATCTATTATCATTACATGTATCATTACAAGTAAAAACTTTCAAATAACTGTGAGATCTCACGTCAAATAGTTCGAAAAAAAACATACTGTTTGCTTGGACAAATACAATGTAAATTTGATTTATAACTTATAAATTAATATATATATTTATTGTCCAAATAAAAATGTTAAAAATGGTATTTCAAAAAACTTAATTTCTACAACGTAGCAAAAGAACAAGTAAAGATTTATACTCACGTCTTGTGTTTGACGACGTCTCGCCAAAATTGCACTCATTTCACTCATCATGTTCATAGGCATCTTGGCGCCAGACCCTTTATTGTTACGCGGCAAAGTACCGTTCAACTTTTTCCCATCGTCAGCCTCTGCCTAAAATGCAGGTTTGGGTTTATCTATAAATAGGTTAAATTGCTTAAAACGAACACTTAAAGTGCAACAATTTCAAAACTTTCATATCTACACATAACAACTTAATCGTCAGGCAGTTGGGCATTTCCAAGGCAATAAATATATGGGAGTGATGGTAAAAAAACTGTCAGTAAAAGTATTTTAAAAATGGCTTGGAAAAGGATTTTTTGCAAAATGGCATTCCGATTCCAATCATTGCCAGTTGTTGATGCAAAAACCTTCAAATTTATATGGAACTACGAGCGATGCGTGCATGTAGTCAAGACAAGTCGTTTTCTGATATTGAATTAAAAGAAACTACTTATACATTACACATTAAATCATTCAAACCAGGCATTTCTTCGCTCAAATATTTAAAATTAATGATAATTACATTTCTAATCATAATATAAAGCAGATTAAATAAAAATGAACAGGGTTCTTTAAAAAGTCATCATCAATTTTTAAATTTTTATTCAATCCAACAAATCAAACCTGTACATAAAAGCAATAGATTAATAAAATTTCATGTCATTCAGAAAAAGCTGACTAAACAAAAAAAATCAGTTGAATACCCCTATTTTGCCAAACACAAACTATTCTGTCATGTCTTCAAACAGTCATTTGTTTAACAGATGCCTTTAACTCTTCAATGTTTTGCAGATTTTTTATAACAACTTCATTTTAAATAAACGTTACAAGATGAAATCGAAAGGCACAAAGCCTGGTAATCGGAAAGACGATTTTACCAAAATGTTTATAAAGTCCATAGTTTTCATTGGCGCGAGCTATTATTTAAATTAAAGATTTCTTAATGAGTATTTTGCGGATGGTAGAAAAATAGTGTCATTTGGACATATTAAGTATATTACGAAATTATGGTATCAAAACGAACATCATAGAATTGTATCAAAAATTTTTTGCATCTTCTGATGGTCTTCAGCAATCTTTCTCCAAAAAACTTTTAGGGAGAATAATCTTCATTTGGAGGTTTATATCGAAATCTTTGTTTAAGTTGAATAACTATTTTAATAAATTTTCTCTATGTAATCAAATTCCGAAAAAAGAAAATTTACTGCAGCTAAGAATAAAATAATACAGAAACAGCTCTTAGTACCTGGTTATCATTGTCAAGTAAATATTTTTGATGGAATGAAAATTTTAAGATGACTTTTGAAAACCCTGCATATATTTCTTGATTAACATTTTCAAATTTAGTAAATATTAAATTAAAACTTTTTATTAAAATTGAATCTAAAACAAATGGTAGAAACCTGCGAAGGCAGCAATACCCAAAAACAAACAACCATTCTCTTCCATTATATTTATTACTTAGCAATCAACGAGAAAATTGTTTTGACAGGAGGAAATTGTAAAATTTTAAACTCCATTTTTATGAGGAAAACGAAAAAACGAATGGCAAACTAAGACATTTTTTAAAAAGGATGAATAACTAATACACAACTAAGTCAAGTTATATTGAAATATTTTCCAATTTTGCAACAAACCGGTGGATTAGAAGGTTTAGTTGTGTTGTTTTTCTTCAGTTTAACTCCAGCCAACATAGCAGCCAGTGAATTAGCTGCAGGAGCAGGCTCTTCTTCAACATGGGCGGCAATAGGAGGTGCAGCAGGAGGTGCTGGTGGAGCAGCAGGAGGAGCAGCTGGCGGGCCAATAGGTGGGGCAGCTGGAGGAGCAGGTGGCGCTTCTACAGGTGGTGGTGGAGGTGCTGCTGGTGGGGGTGCGGCAGCAGTGGGTGGTGGGGTGGGTGCAATAGGGGGTGACATTGGCATGTAATTAGAACTCCCTAAAAATAGGTCATAGAAATAATTGAAATCCAATGTTGTTAGGGAAAATTAAGCTTTGTCAAAATTGCATTAGAACATCAAAGCAATATTGTTAATCATAGAAAAACAATTTTAATTAAAACCCACGTTATCTACAGGATTTTTAAATTTAAAGTGGATTTGTCTGATCCACTAGTATCTATCGAGGACAGAGGTAATGGATAAAAGGACAACTGCGTATTTGTTTACACGAAACTAGTAACGTTTTAAACATCCTCAGATCATAATTTATTTTTTAAAATAAAACATTTATGTATCGCAGCGTGGAACAGTTATGATTTTAAGTGTTTCGGGTTGACATGCTCAGCAGAAGCTGATAATACTAACATCAAAGAGTTTTTGATTATACAAGGCCGATGCATTGCACACTTGACCAATTTACTATTTGAAGACTTTTTCAGCTCAAATTTGTCAGCTAAAAAACATTGTAGATAATTAAGTTTGAATGCTTTCAGTTGAATTGGATACAATATGAAAAAACTTGCTGTAAGTTGAATCAGATGTTTAACTGCAATTAAACTGGATGTCCCAATGAATGGCATAACGAATTTCGCCACTTCTTCTATTTTACTATTTCGTATATATTCGAATGCCAATCTCGAGTGTAGTTTGCAAGGGTACACGCTTGCACGTGATTATCATCACCTCTGTTTGTGAATACATAAGGTTGTGCACCCTGTGCACTGAAAACTTAGTGTTTCAATTTTGTAAACGCTTATAACTCAAGAACAAATATAAATATCCGAAATCTGAAAACACCACAATATAAATCTGAAACGGGCAGTCCTCCGATGGATAACGAGACTGAAGAAGACCGGAAAGCTAAGATTACAAACAGTCCTCATAAGTCTAGGAGACGCATAGCGTTCTGAAGAGCCTAACCCTTTATCCATATAAAATGATACTTCTGCATCAACAGAGAAGCATATTCCGAACCACGTTCATTTCTGCAAATGATATCAGAGGTTCGTATCAAAAACGGCGAAAACATAAAGAACCTGGCAATTTTAACGACAAAGTTTTTTCAAAGCTATGGCTACAATGCAGGGTATCCAGAGATTTTCATAAAGCGCGTAATCTATCGAGGGCCGTGGCATGCTCAGTCACATGTCTTGACCCCAGCTGATTTTTCTTTTGGGGCGCTCTGAAGGAAAAAGCTTTTCCCAGGAATTCACGCATCCTTCTGGAGCTTAAACCAATAACATTGAACAAATTACTTCCCAAACATTAAAGATGGTCTTCTCGAGTATGCAAAACGCTTGAAAGCGTGTCTAGAAGTAGACGGTGGATATTTACAGCAACTTTCGCAAGCTTTGTTTTTAAATTTCTGTCATTTTACTGCACAGTGATTTTTCGGACACCCCGTAGTTTATGTCTGAAATATATCATTTGCTCATTTAGGGCTGGAGTCAATTTCTAAATAAATGTCTCTATGACGCTAAATTTCCTTCAATTCGATACGTTATACAATATTTCTAGAACTTATTTCGAGAGAATTAACATTTTTAGTTGTCTACTACGGAACTTTGCGCATTTCACGCTATTCAACAGCATAACGTGAAATTCTAAAATCCATTAATTTTGTTATAAATTGCGCAACGATTAGGCTATAGCATTGCTGACACCTGCCACAAAATATATTCATAGTAAACATGTAATAAATCAATTTATCCATTTTCCATAGATAACGGAGGATTTCCATACAAAAACTACTTATAGTCTAATGACCACTTTTGCTTGATTATTTCTGCTACATTTTATGAAATGTTTTTAAATTAATCGTAGACATTTTTTTTTGTAAAAGCGTAAACGTGTCAGAAAATGTATCCCAGATTAATTAGTGTTTGATATCTTTAACATACCCTCGAGGAATTAAAAATATAGTTGAAATTGTATTCAATGCGACCTCGTTATCACCTATAATGAAACCCAGCGCAATAACTACTTTGTAAACAGCCGGTGCCGCACTATTGATATGTCATAAATAGTAAACTGAAGAATCTGGCTGGGGAACTTTTACCTATTTGTTACTTTATATTGCTAATTTAAGACCAGAATTGTTGTAAGCGGAATTTCATAACAAATAATTGAGTAATTTTATTTATGGAAAAGTGGACCCCAAATAACTAAGTAATTGCTACAAAACACTGAATCAATTAGTGTCAACGACTTCGAACACCGAAAATGCGACAATTCTTACCATAGATTGAATGAACGTAAATATTATGCCCTAAGTAATGCAATAATAAATATAATGTTGCAAAGCCCTCCTAAAAAGCGAATTACTAGGCCATGGGAAAATTAGAACTTAATTGTAACCATAACTAGTTTGCTTAAATGATTTCAAACGCTCGCAACGATTGTTTTCATGCCAAACAAAACGGCACAATCTCACGATGGATCGGTAATTTTACGAATACAGTAAACATAGTAACTGCGAATCATTTACGGGTTTTGCAACATACACAAATATTAGATCTTGGCACCGCCGAAATTTTGAGTGAATCGGTGTAAAAAAAGAGTATTTGCTATATTTTTAAAAAATGAAATTATTTTGTAATCATCAATAAGTGAATTTCTATCATATCACACTTTTATCTCCAACTATCCTCAAATACACCTGTTTAAAAAATATTTTCACTTTAATCATTGAATGCATTATTAATCTACTTTTAAGTTTCAATTTTGTTCATTGCTCATTTCTACACCTAATGTAATTACTAAAATTTTGTACTTAGTGGTATTCGTCAAAACCTCCATAGTCTTCAGCAGTATTCTACTTTTGAAATGTCATAGAATCATTTTATCTGGAACACATCTATTGGTAGGTTGAGAGGGGGCGACTAGTATTAACCAATGTGTGCTTAAAAGGCGCTCCTTTGATTAACCCTAACGCTTCGCGATCTAATCGGTTAAGTGAAAATTATAAAGCTGTACAAATTCTGAGGAAACTCTTAAATGGGAAATTTATTTTATAGATACATAAGGCTACGGTTAGAATATGTGATTGGCCTTGGCCACATGTTGATAAAATCGCAAGTCTAACCACCAAGATAATTAGTGATGTGATTTTGTAACTTTTATTACTATCAATCACGTAGTCTAACCGTGGCCTAATGTACACTCAAATAATTGCATCATGAAGTAAAAAGTGAAAAGATTTTCTAGTATGTATTTAATAAAATAGTCGCTGATGTGTTCACCTTTTATTAAATTAGAGCTAGCGTACTCTCCAAAGTAGTCTGTTGCACATTTAAGTAATAAATATACTTGCAAACATCTTACAATCTAACCCAGTAATTAGCAGGTACACATTATAGAAGTAGAATGTTAAATTTAAAAGTGAAATTAACTTTACTTACAGTATTTTATATAATTATGGAAAATATGTTTACAAACAGCATATTATAATATCACACTTATTCTTCTAATTTATTGATATGCAACCAGTTTGAATCTATTTCTCGAGGATTTAAATGTTTTTACTCGAACTAGGGCATGAGGTTAAATTTAATCCCCAGTGTGCAATTTCTTAAAGATATTTGTAATATAATGTAGCATTTAAGAATTTTTTGCGATACATAGCTGTTGCGAGTAGCGACATAATTTCCAAGTTAAGGCCAATTTTGATCCTAAAACATTTTCATGCACAGTTTACTCAAAATATATATTGTGTGCAATGTGTTGGATTCGGGAAAGGTTTTAACCTGTGGTACTTAAAAATAAAAAGAAGCAATGAAATTGGTTACGTCCTTGTGATGTAATAAACTTGCAAATTTGAACAACAATAAATGCAAAATATCGAAATATATAAAAACTTTGAACCTTTTCTGTGTGCGAGGGGTAGGCATTGCCAGTTTTGAATAATATTTTCCAACGTGTATTGATATTGGATTATAATTACAAATTATCGGCTATACAAAATTTTGTTGTCTCACCCTAATATATATATATATATATATATATATTACTTGCCAAAAACTGCGAGTCTTGCCAATTTATCGAAAGAATTTCTGGCGAAGATTTGTGTCGGGCTAATTCACCCCCCCCCTACTCACGCCACCGTTGAATTTTCACGCATTCATAGTTACCAAAACCAACTATAACGGAGCTCAAACATATATTGAACATTCAAATCTCAAATTAAATTGACTCTGATTAATTAACTTGTACACATTGGAAAGATTTTTAGTAAAGATTGGACATCAGCTAGTGACCGTGAATAATAGCGTTTATCAATATTTGAAAACAATTAAAATGTCTGGTGATATTCTTTTGACAAAGCTAGGAATTTAAAGTAACTTGGTGATCAAAGCATATGGCATACTTTTGGCATAGGCGGTTGGTAAAGCCTGTTTTATAACAAATTTTAAAAGGTAGTGGTAAGAAATCTGGTGTAAATTGTAATATATTGGGTTTTAACATTTTCAAGGCAAACTATGTACCAACTGTAATTGAATGAAACATGTTGTAATGGCCATCTTTGTTGAAAATATGCAGAGGTTTGTCATAACTAACTCTGAATAAAACTACTGAAAATACAAAAACTTGGGGTCATATAGTACAAAAATGTGAAATATTGAAATATTCCACCAAATGTAACATGAAAACACTTATGATGTTATCCTAGGAATCAAAGTTGGCATAAAAATAAATGAACTTATAGATGTAAGAAAGTATACCATAAATTGAAATCTAGCGGTTAGTTGCAAGTGAAAAAGGTGGGTAAGCACTTAGCAATGTGAGTAGATTCTAAGTTAATACCAACTTTGACCGTTCAGAATGATTACATAAAACTTACTAGTGCGACGGATTCTAGCATCTAATTCACACTTTAAAATATATAGACAATATAAAGTATTACAAATATTTGAATAACAGATGGTGAAATGTATAGGTCAAAAATCAGGATGCGTTTAATGGTTATAATGATCATTATTATGACCAATAGTGTTAAAAAAAACTACCATTCAGTAGTTCCACATGTACTTAGGACAATTAAATTAACGTAAGTAATGGAACACATCATTTATGTCATCTCCACTTAATTCCCACAAATTCAATTGACATTAAGTTCAGAAATCTATTCTTCAATTTGTTTAAGAGCAAGTAATTTCATTCTTAACACACATTAATAAATTATTTGATGGCTCCCACATGTTTTTCGAAGGAAATATTTGGAAGTAACTGTAAAATTCATTTTCATATAGCATTTAGATACGTTGATAAACTCGAATAGCCGCATCATAGCTCTCAATGGAAATCGTATTGATGATGTAGTAATGAAATACAAATTTCCCAGAACACATTTAAAGCATTATTTTGTAACAAAAACACAGTCTCATAAAATGCTTAAGATATATATCGACATTGCAAGTAAATATCAGTAGAAAACATTGAAATTACGCATGTACACATCGTCTAAAGGCACATGTAAAGCACCTCAATGAAAACATAGGGTATGTGATATATTCAACTGATCATTTGTTATCTGAAATGTCATCGAAGGGTGTTCTAACGAGAGGCGATAAATTCAAATTTATTGCAGACAGCAGACTTGAAAACATGATGGCTGAAAAAATGTAATTTTGAAGTCAGTTCTAAGATGTACTCTGCAATTATACAACTAATTCACAAACAATCTCGTGACACTCTACAAATAATTGAAATTCTATACTACGATTACTACTAGATCATGCTTACAAAACGACAATGCAAAAAGGAAGAAAGCCCCTTTTACATTCCCAACTAGGACTAAGGTTTGCATAAAGCACTGTTAATGAGTATCAAGTTTTAAACCTATAAATAAAAGTTTACACAAAATATTGATTGTTATTTATATAAAGTTTTTTCTTGATATATATACATACCCACATCTCTTAAAAAACAGTAAGTTCAAATATTAAATAAACCCCGAAATGCAACACCCAACCTCAAAACAAACAGGAGTACAGTTACAGTGGTTTCAGTAAAATCAAATTACAGTGTATCCTAATACAAGAGTGGTTATATATAATTGAACACTCAATGGTGAACAACTACAGTATTCAGGAGAGATTTACCTAAAATATTTACAGGTAAAGACACATGAAATCAAACACGTAAATGGGGAGGGAGAGAATTCATGATCAACAGGTAATTGTAAACTAATGCTCTAAACAAAGGCGAACAAGATCAATTGGTCAGAAATCTGGATGAAAATGGAAAAACTCCTAAGACTTTAGAATACGCTGATCTTGTTCGCTTTTGTCAATCCATAGAACAACACCGTGAACAAGAAATGAGTGCAGAATATGGTTGAAGTACCCACCGCTAATTGGAACGATTAAAAAATATTGGTTCCAATTTTTTGGTGCATACTTCACTGCGAGCATAGAACAAACATGAATACCTACCGTTTGATGGGGTGCGTATAGAACGCTGATGAAAAGGTGATGCTAAATAAAAACTGCACTAACTATCACACGTCACAAACAGAAATCGTTTAACAATTTCATTTAGTTTACACATACCACAAGACAGACACATTAAAAAATCCCTAGTAGCTTTGTATTCCAAATCATATCATGTAGGGAGATAATCTATCAGCAATAAACATTGCTGGAGGCTTATTATCAAAGCAAATACATTTACCTAGTTATTGTTATAATCTAAAAGGATTGAAATGCTGTGCAATTAGTAGAAAATTTTAATGTACACAAAACTCATAAACGCACTATGATGGAATCAATAAATTTTAATTGTAACAAGTAATGGCTGAAGCGAGTGGAAATGATTCGCCCTACTAGTTTCGTAGTGCACGGCATTTTCCTTTTAACAAAAATCATGCTGTTTAAATTTAACCATAGACACTCATTTAAAAACATTTAAAGTTCATTATAACTCTGTAAGGTCTCCAATCTATAAAATTTCTGGAAATCGATATTATTGATTTATTCAATTCAGCCAAATAGCGTAGAGATATTCTCTGTTCTTATAAAGAAAGTACGTTGAGTTGAACATAAGTTGATTGAAGTAATTCCAACAGATTTCTGCAGATTACTGAAAATGGTGATTCTAAATGTAGGAATATTAGTTACTCATCACGGAAAAAAATTTAAACTCAAATTACTAATTATGATTTAGACGTTTTTGGACTACAAAGAACGAGAATTCCTTGCAGTATGATGCAAGATGCAATTATGAAGAAAATACAATGCCTTAAACCATTTGGTAAATATAATATCAAGCAAAAATAAAAAGTGAAAATAATATTTAAAAATAAAGCAGCTCTTTAAGATAATGGGCGAATGAAATCGCAAAACGAAAAACAAATGGAGGTAGTTATTGCACATTCAATTGAGCATAAAAACAATCAACGAATTTTATTTATTAATACAATTAAGTCGCCATCAGGGCGCCCATCATAATGGCCAAGTCATATTTAATCAATAGTAAAACAGATTAAGCGTTTAAAAGATACATTAGCGAAGAAATACATAACTTTATACTTCTCATATGACTTTAACAAAGGCGAAAACAAACTTAGAAAATGTTATATAAAGTAAAAGATTTGCATAGGAATTGACATTATACGATTGAGACCGCAGCTGTGTAAAACCCCTTATGAGATTTAAAAATACACTCATTGTCAAGACAGAAATCTTTAAAATTTAAAAGGTGAGAACCAAAATTATGCAACATTCCCAAAAATAATTTTCTTATTGCAATAAGGTGCGTTCAATTCTCAGAAAACATTTGAATATTATATCAAATTGCACAGCAGTCAACTAAAGCATGCAATATCAACTTATATATATATACATTTGAAATGATACAATTGGAAGTTGCAAAGGATTAACAATTATAAAGTTAATATAATTTAGCGTTTACATTTGCAGAGATTAATATCTCTCATTATTTTAAAATCATTTGAGATTACGAAAAAATTCTTGATAAATTATACGAAAAATGCCTCTTTGTTACATGCAAACATTTTAAATCGATTAGACAAAGTCACAATTTTGAACCTCTATTCAATTCACCATCCTTAGCATTTTTAAGATTTTTACACTACAATTACCTAACAAGACACATTGGTATCCCAAACTCGAATTAATAGAAAATTACAGCTGTGAAAGGACTCATTTAACATTTAAAGCTAGTATAATATAAATATTGTAGGCTTAGCTGAAAGTTGAAAACAATGAAAGGGTTAAGAATTGAATGAGAATTTTTAAATGAATTAAAATTTTACAAGAATATTTAACACACAATCAACTAGAATTAGCAAAAACTATCAATAAAAAATACCAATTGATAGCAGATAGCGGGGAGCTAATGAATTGCGATAACAGATCGAAAACTTCACACCCGGTGAACACAAAATTTAAAATTATTAACGAATCAATAGAGCATGCAGTGATGCAGTGTAAGTTATGAAACCACTCACCTGGTTGCTGCGTTGCATAAGCAGCAGGCTTGTCTTCAACAGAAAAATGCCGAGCTAAATAGTAATTGAGAAAACACTAAGTATTGCTCACTATATAAACATTTGGATAAAATTTTATTAATAGTTGAAATTTACAAACATATTTTTATCACTAAGTAGCTAAATTTCCGCTAGTATTTATAAATGATTTTCCTGTTAAAGGAACACCGAGAAATTTAAAAAACATTAATTTTACAAAGCATGTCAGCTGAAGTGCAATCTAAATTTAATATCAAGGAATTTTCTAACTGTGCAATGAATGGCACAGATGATTGACTAAACACACGCGTGATTCTGTGACTAACGCAGCAATATAAATGTAATAGAAACGTTTTAGATTTGTATTAAATGAAAATGAAACAGATGATTATTGAAAACATTGCATATTGCTACTACGTACGTAATAAGAGGAAATCTTTCGCTACAAGACGCATACATTATATTGATCCTTACAAAGTGCGACAATTAACAAAAAAGTCCAATTGAACGCATTTTGATTTGGTAAATTATTTGGTTGCTCCTGCGATAATCAATTAGTAAAAATTAGGGACGGGATCCGGATAGTGAATTGAATAAACCGGATACCGGATAATATATTCAGAGATGGAATTGGGGCAGGTCGACTCATGGGACAAAGTGGGGCGGGTAGTGGGCAAGATCTTTCTAAAATGGGTACTCATGGGGTGAAAGTGGGGTGAGAAGACTTCGAGTTGCAAAAACTTATCCAAAGAACTGCCAATTTTAGACATTGTCCAAATAATTTTCTTACATCATAGCTTTTGAAAAATCAATTACCATGTATTTCCAACACTTAGAGAAATTGGATTAAAATTAAAATATAACCAATAAGGTCTTTTCGATCTGATTTGTCATCATTAGGCTTTGGAATTATCCTTGCATAAATATATTGCATAAAATATAGCTTTAGAGAGTTAAAATTTGTAATGTTTCTATTAATAAAAATTTTAATATACATGTATATTGTTATTAGATTCCTATTGGCAGTAATAGTAGAGACAGCATTTGAAAAAATGATTCTATATCTTCTAGTCAGTAAGGATTCAAAATATTTGGCAGTGGTGCTGTGGCATGAAAATTGTCATCGAACGAATATGGGCATTAAGATATCGCAATTAGTTTTAGGGGCGAGAATTTTTTAAGTGGGGCTGTAGAACATAAAACTTGGGGCAATATGAGGCAGATGTCAATACGTGGAAATGGGGTAGGGCACAACGTCTGTAGGGCGGGACAGGGCAGTACATAAAAGCTGCCCCACTTCCATCTCTGAATATATTGTTGAATTATTACTAGGGCAAGCAGAAATATGACTTAAGAACAAAAATATGACCTTATTTTTATAACAAAACATGATGGAATTTAGTTAAATTTGCCATAAAATATTACTATCTATTTTTCAAAATGATCCATTTAAGCAATATTACTCGTTTTCTATTACTGAGAACAAGATATAAAACAAATACAAAAACTCTTACATAATATATAGTCAAATTTTTAAAGCAACTATTTTACTAAATTAAAATAACTGCACATAAATTTCCATATATTATTGTGGTTAAGATTTCTGTCATAGGCTAAGAGTTTCAACAAAATAGAGAAACTTCTCTCACTGCAGCAGATGTTGTTTGACATTTTCATAATCTAGCATACAATTCCGATTAAATGTCCATCCCCTTTTCTTCCATTATGGCAGTGAACCCGTTATTTTCTAATTGTGATTTGATATAGACGTTTATTTCACAGGTATTTCCAATATCAAGGGTCGAAGTAATAACAACATCTGGTGGAATTTCAACTCTATCAAACATTGAACAACTTTGATTTTTTAAGAAAGCAGCTTTAGTTGAAACAAGTAGATTGTCAACCCTCATATATTTTGTCTGAATACGCATGACACAGTTCTGCAACAGGTGTGTCTTGCAAAATCCATGAAATGATAATGTATGTAGTTCCTTTAATTTTTTTTAGCTGCCACATACATGGCCAGTCCTAGAAACGCGTCGACCAGTGGTTCGGGTCGGCAAAAATTAAACTTCTCGGAGGTTAGCAAGGTAGTATATTAAATGAAATTGAATGAATGAATATATATTTAAAGCAATCACAATCCTGCATTAACTTTTATGTTTTTTCGTAATTTTAATGAAACTATGCCAAAATATTACTTTTATGACATTTTAACCACAAATATTACGTATTTTTCAAAAAACCAAAATATGACTTTTTATAACTTTATAACTTCCCATTTAACTGCATCCCAGGTCTGAAAACCATCTAATTTCAAGCAGACTGCAAAATAGACCAACAGAAAAAATGACTTGTTTGCACTAATTGTTAATGAAGAACCTTATTTCTCAATTACCATCGACCTCATTCGGATGAAAATAAATAAATATTGTATAGACTACGTCCTGATATGTCAGAAAAACTTGTTTTGTTGCAAGACAACTTCCATATCATGGAAAAATATAGCTTTTTCCTAGAAAATTCTATTTTAAATCAAGTTTTTCTCAGAAACTGTTATCCGGTAAAATCCGGATACCGGATTTCGGCATATCTCTAGTAAAAATAATGTAATAGGGTTGGGTCGTATTTAGCGTTCGGCAGTTTCCAAAAAATGAGCTCGGTTTCGGTTTCGATTTTATAATCTAACTAATATCGGCATTAGAAAACGTTCTTTAAAAGTAGAATACCTTTAAAACACTAAATTAAGCTGTTAATCAATTTAAACACAATTACAATTCAACTTGGGAAGCATTTGCTGAAAAAATACTGCATTTCTTGGGAACAACATTCTAGACGACTGCTTCTGCTAAAAACCTAAAACTCGGTTTTCATGTATTTCTTTCAGATCAGTTTTTGTTATGAGTGAAAACCGCAGTTTCGGGTTTTAATTCGGTATATCGGTGAGCCCTAGTCGCAATCAGTTCAGTAATGACCTTTAAAAATGTAGATTGGCATTTATATTGAAATTGAAATTAAAATTAATTTAAAAAACAATTTGCAATTTAATCAGTTTAAAAGGTGAATAATGTTAATTTGAAGAAAGACCTGGATGTGAATAGGGTAAAATTCCAATAAATTGAGCGAGCAACCAGGTCAAAATTCATTAAGCAAAACCACTTTTTTAAACATATCTGATTGCATAACGTTTATTTTTAATGCAAATTTAAATGGATCCATTTTTATTTTAACTTAAGATATAAATATCAATTTCGCAGCGTAGGCGGGGCGTGGGGTACACGGAAGGAATGCACGACGCACCCTCTTGCAAGCTTTAAATAATAATTTTTCGTGTTAAGCCTATAAGCATTTCGTAAAAATCTTCAAATATACAAATATAAAAGCTTAGTTTTTTAAATATTTTACAGTTTCTGAGATACTCTTTCCATTTTACAAATTGATCACTAATAAGATATTCCCTTCAGAAAATCATGCATACGCCCTGCGTACCCGGCGGAAAGCCGTCTTAGGCGTATAGAATCTGCAATATTTTATTTCAACCTTACTTGCTCAGAAGTATTTGAAAAGGATTATACTGAAAATCATTAATGCCCTTTTCAGGAAATCATAGGAGACGTTGATTCTTTTATGATTTATCATATTTCACACCTTATTCAATAATTCAAAATTGTGGTAAATTGTGCGAGCAACATAAAAAGTGCAGTTGTAAGTAACAATCTTTGTCAATAATCATGTTTGCTTACATGAATTTGAAAATGCTTATCTTTATTAGATTCTATGCCCTTCAATAAAAGCGTTTTGACAGAGTAAAACTATTTTGGATTTAGGGGAGGACACAATTACTATTGTAGGTTTCCAACACTAGAATTTGTCATTTATCTTGTAGAGATTATCAAACTCAGTGGCCTCCGCTAAATCGAATACTTTATATTGCAGGCGAAGATTTATGGGGTTAAGGTTTGAAAAGCCCCTAGTTTTTATCCTTCCGGTATTTTGTTAAAGCAAGAAATTATAATTTTTTTAAACTGGAATGCTTCGTGACTAAGAACTATTGAAACAAATGCTAGATGACTAACCCTATTCAACATAAATAAGAGGCTAAATTATTTTAAACGATGTTAGTGGGCATACACGACTCTGACTGTAATAATTTATTGCGAACGGGGTAAACAATATTCAATTGAACAACCCCTGATTTCACGTTAATCTTTATTCGCGAAGAGTTTAAAAAGTTTAAAGAATATGTTGTTTTTTTCCAACAGTAGCTACAATATTCTTAATATGTAACTATCAGTGCTGTAGCTAGCCTACCAAAGTTGGGGATGCGTGCAAATGATTTTGAAGGGGATTACAAATATATAATAATAAAATTAATATTTAATGCAAGAATTCTTAAAACTACTGTAGTTGGCATATTCGCAGTTGTTCATCCTGTGCCAAAAGGTTGAATTTCCTTCACTGGGTGATTGGTTTTCTGCTTAACAATTTCAGGGAAAACATCAGAGAACCGATTATTGGAATAGGCGTGAATCTCAGTCTATAGCTCAATCTTAGGAATGTGGCATTTTGCTACACCTTTTCCATTATACCATGATCGCCCAAAATATTGTAAAAAATTACAGAAACATTTCTTGACAGAGGAGCATGTCAGTGTAAGAGTGGGAATATTCAGTTTCAAAGCTGAGGAAATTGCCTTGGGGACAACAGCAAATGCATACGAACCGCAGCTAGATGAGACTTCTTTCTATGAACACTTACCCTAGCAATGTTCCCATAGCAATGTTTCTTTTCCAATTCAGTTTTGATTGCAGCCCATTCATTTTGGGCATACATAATATTTTTGGGGGTTCAATGCACCCCATGGACCGGCCCTGGTGAATATGTATGCATATTTATTAGAATATCAAATGTAGTAGGCACTAGCATGGTATACATTCCATCAAATAGTACATAAAATTCTAAATTGTGGAAAACGAGTGGAAAATAAATGCGTGATCTAATTGCGACTCAAGATACAACAATACTATAAATTATGCAGGAAACACAAATATAAAATATTAATATAAGATGGAAATTAAACGAAGTGGATATATTCTTTTCATGGATATAGACATAGCGAGCACGAACTGAATTTATTAGCGCGTGAGAATATAAGCGAGCTGTCGATTCCACTAAATGAGTGTAGGAGTGATGAGTCATATGTTAGATAAATATATGATAACCGTATAAATAAACAGCTACATGGAACTAATGCACTTCCATAAGTTATCAAATAGCATGACCCGCATGTGTTCATCCATATTCATTTGTTCAATGAATAGGCCTGTAATGCCCCCTTCGAAATAAGATTATTGACGCCAGTGTTAATATTAATGTAAGAGATAAATGGGAAGGCATGTATATTTAATGCTTCGTTGTAAATCTTGGGAAAATGGCATTATCGCTAGTAGCAATGATTTGAAAACAGGTGGTTTGCAGCGATATTTCTCTCCAAAGGGTTTTCCATGTATTGTAAATACATAATATCCAAGACATATACGTTTTAAAGCACATATTAGTTAAAATTAGTATTTACGTATTACTCGGTGGAATTCCTGTAAGAATATTTGAAAAGCGGTAGCACCAGCAACATATCTCCACTGGTAAGGACTAAAAATCACTAATGAGAGGACTTTCAGATAATAGTTCTGAATTTTAATTGATGCATTTTCGATTTTTAAAAAGAAAACCTTCCAGAATGAAGAAATACGTATCCATACACTTGCTAAATCACGTAATACCTAGAAAATTATCCATTATACATGTATAATAGGGAACAGTCGACCGAAGGTTTCGCATATTAACTGAGAGGACTTTTACTGTTTAAATAATTATATTTACGGAGATTATTTTTGAAAAGTTGGTTTTAACCTCAACCCTACCCCTCCTCACTCATTCACCATCAGACTTGTCAACGAGCCGACATTTCCTAGCTCCGTTCGGCTCGCCACATAAAATCTTTGAATGAGGCTCGTTTTACCTCGGTATTTTTTTAAAAATATTGTGCTCAAAGAATTTTTTTTACATATCTCTTCCTATTATTTAATAAACATTTCTTAAATAACATTATAGGAAAGGCATACTGACTGCAAAAAATAAGAAAAATCTACATAATCAAATTAGCAAGCAGAACTATAAACTTGCTTGCCTAAAATAGGTTCGTTTTGGGCTCGTTGTATATCAAATACTGTGCTCAAGCTCGGCTCGGTTCGTTAAAAGCTCGGCTCGTTGACAAGTCTGTTCAACATTCGCCTCATACACCGCCACTGATGAGTGAAATCATGATTATCGAAAGTGGAACCAAAAACCAATCTTTAGCAGTTTAAAAAACCCGAGGCGTAGCCAGCCCATGAAAATGTAGGGGGCAAAGAACAATATATAGCAATTTCATTGCAATATTCTAATAAGCTACTTACTATTCTCTCTAAGGGGAGGGCGACCTGGTTTAAATCTGAAGGTGGGAGTATAGCCCTCCCCTAGCTACGCCACTGGTAAAAACCTTAATTTGAAATATTAAAGTAAAACAATTCTCTTACGTAATAATGAAAAATAAAAATTTAAATTTTACTTATGCAAGGTATTAGATGATTTCCCACTCGCAACGCGAGGAATGTTTTCCCGCTCCGATGAGGTTTCTTGGGAAATAGTTGTTGAATGGAAATAGGAAATAATTTAAATACAATTTGGAAACATGTGTTGAGATATGGTGAAATAGAAAATACACACAGCGGGATATTGTTTCTTAACTCTACGGTAACAGATAAGAATTTATGAATGAAATCGAGGGACTAACAACTAACACTTTACAGAGGACAATTTGCCAAAGCTATAATGTTTCTATAGTTGATAGTCAACAATGTAATGCATTAGAAGGTGATTTAACAAAGGACACATTTTATAAATCATTCTCACTATGAACAAGATTACAAAATTCTTTGTTTTCATCTCAAATGGAACAAATTCCTTTACAAAAAGAAATGATAAAATCGCAAAGCGACAAAAATACAAAAAAATTATCAGAGGTGTAGTACACAGCTTTGACCATATTATTGACAGTGGCGGAACCGTGGCTGGATTTTTCGTTTAAAGTAAAATTCATCTTAGATTAAACGTGCATGAATGAAATGTTTTCGGCGACAAGTTGTTTCAATAGTTTAACAAACTTTTCAAGAAACTAAATTTTCGATGCTATCAATATGCAATTCAATAGATTTAGAAAATCATATTAACAAATATATTTGATACGTATTTTAATGTGGGCATGAGCACGACGCAAAATTTTTGCTAAAATAAAGCACGGCACGGTTCCAACACCGATTATTGAGTTTAACAGATTCATTGAACAGAAACTAGAATAGATCTACTAAACATTTGCTTAACAGATTTCTTATAAACTTGGTTCAATAATAAAAGTAAAGGCAAAAAGTGTATTTTATAATGCCAAAAGTCTCGTACAAATTTGAAAAAAATTCGCTCAGCACTAGGGGGCCATTTTGACGTTACTCCTTTAAAGAAGCGACAATGATCTTCCTGTGTTAGCAGAAATTAAAAAATTCTCAATCAATTGAAAATGTCATAAATTCTTCTATAAAGCGTGAGAAAGTGCTAGCTAACAAAATTGGTTAATAATCGCATTACAAAAAGTAGAATAGGTTTTTCTTAAGTCACATAACTAACAGATCTGTTAAACAGATTATAATTATGGTCATCACTGATTGTACGCAACATCTCATTGTCGAAAGTCAACTATTAGAAATGAAATTTGTCGCAACTCCATTAATTTTCTGGTACTAAATTGATATAAAAGATGGAACAGCTGTGTGAATATTTTTCTTTTAGTATATTACATAGTGCAAATTCTGTAGAAATTCCATTCTCAGTAATGAAAACCGTTCGGAATTAGAATTTCCCAATGGACCACCAAAATGTGACAATGTGCACCCCCACTGCCTTAGACAACATATTGTTGTAGACACAAAAGCATTCTACTCAAAAATGTTTTATGCAAATCGTTGTTGTCTTCCATGTAATACAAACACCAATGGAGTGGGAAACATTCTTTTTCATCTTTAGATCTGACCCTCGAGAACACATGAAGCATCTTCCTTGGGATTAATCATGTGCTGGAGATCGACAAGTGACTGGTAGGTTTGGAATATCCAAGTGTTTCAATACCACATATGAGGTTGAATCGCAGATACAGAAGCTCATATTATTGGCTGAAGAGGAAGCTTGCAAAACTTCTAAGATAATTCTAATTTAAAAAAAGTAATAATCCAAAAAGCCCATTGTAAGATTTAACCTTGTATTCTGTGGAATCAATATTTATTGTCGCGGTGCCATTTCATGTGGACTGCCTGAATAATTTCAATTTTACTCAAATCCCAGTAGGGCCAGTAAACCTTTAGACTATATTCTAATGAAAATGGACGAAGAGTAACATAATGTAAGGATCGTCAAATATCAAAACTTCAGCAACAAAGATCGAAACCGTTTGCAATCAATTTCAAAACAAACATAAATGATAATCATAATTCAGATTTTTATAAATAAAAGCATGAAAGATTTAATTATCCTCCTCTGATACTCTCACCCGTTAGTTAATAATATGCAACAGTGTTTATTACACAGAGAGATTTATCAGTATTATCGCTCTCAAAACTCGAAGACCTCCAAAACGTGCTAAATATCTCATAGAACTAGCATTTAATTAAAGTGTGTATTTGAATTGAAAATAGATTTAACAAATCAGTATTCATTTCAGAGACAACAAATTCAGAGAAATATTCGCGCTCGAATTGTAAAAAAAATGACGAGGAAAATTGCAACAAAGGAGTAATGTACACATGATTAAAAGTTAATGAATGGATAAGCGAACTATTGATTGTATTTAAAGGAAACGCGGTGCATTACAGAAAGACGAGAGATTGTTGCTGTGTGTTAGGAAATTAGAAATGATTGTCTTTTTAATTAAAAAGAAATATCCAATATACACAAAGGATCACTTAGTCGTTGATTGGTTAGCACGTTGCAAACAATTGAAAAATGTCGCAGTTTTTTATGCTGTCAAGCTATCAGCAAAAACAATAAATAGTACCAATATTATTATACAAAAGGACGTTGAAAAGCCACCGGAATTATCTATTTCAAAACAATACAAGATGCACTACAGCCCATAATATTAAAATTTTATCAAATTTAAGCTATCGAATTGCTTCAAAAAATGAAAGCTTATAAAAGACTGTTCAAAGAATAGGCAGCGATTAAACGAAATTGTAAATTTTGACATTAATATAATTTTCAAGAAATTACCGATTTGATTGGTATTTCCAATAGATGTGTTTCTACGATGGCCCAGCATCCCGGCTGGCGTTCCATAGACGTCCTCATGTGTGGACTGGGGATAACAATTGGATTTCGAAGAACTACTGCTGCTAGTAGTACTTGTGCTAAAAATATAATTTGTCAATTTAAATGAAAGATACCTGCTTCATCCAAACAACCACACTTGAAAATTACATCCAATAAACATAAATTTTGTGTTAGTAATATCAACCATTTGTATAACGCTTAGGATACAAAACTGACCAAAATAAACAAGTTTACAATTAATATTTTTCTTGGCATCTTTTAGCCAAAATCATGCATCTTTCAGTAGTTCCTTTGCCTTTTCTCATTACATGACGAAAACCCCCTGATGATCAATTCCTACATTGATTTTACAATCATACATTTCCATCAATTGGAATTAAGAGTGATGACAAAACAGAATATCAATATAATTTACCCATAAACTAAAAAACAAATGAGTTACATTTCTAAAGTGTTATTTCATACTACAATTGCTAAAAAATATCGACAGTATGGTGAAATCTTGAACAAGATCCTGAATATTCAGCAATCACTGTAAATTTGATAGTTTCGCTACTATATATATATATATATATATTTATAGACAAAAAATTTGACAGAACAAAAGAGCATATGAACGAGCAAAAACAGGAAACCTTTAATAAAGATCTAGTTAATAAAGTAATGTTAAAATTTAAAAAATTTTTAAGAAAAATGAAATGAAAGTTTGACAGACATTAGTTTGAGAATATCCTCTACATACAAACAATAAAACAAATAAAAATGAATACATTGAATTACAAGAAGGTTTCTACTTTACGTAGAAACCATTGTTAAAAGCCCTACAAACCTTTTGTTACAGCAATACCTACTGAAATGAATGTGAGAACAACTGCTTAAGTAAAAAAGCCAAATATCAATACATTTGAAAGCAACAGTAAAATCAATATCAATTAACATTGTCCAACTTGCTTGTCAAGTAAAATTTTATACTGTTCGAAAGTCAAAGTGAGTGATTGGTTCGAAGGCAAATGATGCATTAAGTGAGAAAAACGCGTTGTATAGCATATCAATAAAATATAGTAAGAGATTGATGTGGTTTTCCGCTGACTTGGTTTGCTAGACGTTGATCTATGTAAAAACAAAGTTATGTTTGTGGTTAAAACAGGAATATTTATCTATCTACAAGGCGAAAAACTAGCAATTTACATTGAAAAGAAAAAAATGAATGTAAATCCAAAGAAGTGGTAGAGAAGAAATTCGAAAACTACGTTAGTAGCGAAAAATGCATCAACCGCACGTATATTAGATTAGATGACAGACATTATGACGAAATGTGAAGACATTTGGTAGCCCAATTATTTACAATGGATGGAATTTATTAAAATATCATAGATGTTAAAAAATTTTCAGAAATCAATTCGAAAGGCCTCGATATTCTACAGGAATAACTGCAGGACGTGATAATTAAAATTGAGATTAAGACGATTCTTATCTGTGGGGTGCAAGGTGTACAACTTGATGGGGTGGTACAAAAGGACTATTTAAGTACGCAGAACTAACAGCATAAAGTATGCGGCCTAGGGAATAAGGTCAACCTGTGGAAGAAGATATTACATTAGGATTAGTTAAAGAGGAAGGAAAGAATTACGGGAAAATATAATTCACGGAAAATAAAGGAAAAACAAATATGGGACAATATGAGAAATGAGAAATAGCAGCGGTTAAAGAGACTAAATGGAATCAATACCCCAAATAGCTTAGAAACAGACAAACTAGGAAAAGCAACAAATAGAAGTGAACGATACATGCAAGTTCTGTAAGAACATTTGAAAACAAAGGGTATTTGATAGCAGAGTGGGATCCTCTAGTACAAAATGATTACAAATCTTGCAAAGAAAAGAAAATATACAGCATGTACAGTCAATAAGTAAAGCATTTGAATCAATAAACAACAAAGAAAGTTTTTACAATCCTTAGAAATTGGAGAGTTCCAACCAAATTAAAATTGCAAGAACGGAAATACATGTAGATTAATATTTTAAAAAATAGTATAACTAATAATAATGATACGAAATAGTAGACAAAATATAATAATTACTGAATATTTAAAATATTTTTAGATAAACTAAATTCTTTCCACTCTATTAATTATTGAAGACATATTGAAAACTGCACAAAGTTTGTAAACATTAAAATTTGAAGTCTAAATTTGATAGGTATGTGCAAATCGCGGTTCTACAAGCGCATAGAAAAAGGAATGAACTTGATTTAATTGAACGCATTGTATGTATGCATCAGTGTCGATTTCTGACCTTTTAATTTTGGCATGCAATCTTAAAAGAACAAATGAAATATATAGAAATAACCTTCAAATTCTCATATTGACTTTTCTTTGTTGCAGAAAAGGATGATATATTAAAAAAATTTTATGGTGTGTGAATCAGATGAAAATTTATTCAAACATGTATGGTTTTTTTATGCATGCAATGCATGCGTTGCTTTCTCTGAGAAACGCGGCTGATATGCAGATATTGGATATGCAACAATATAAAGCTACTCGTATATCGCAACCGGCTGTAATTGTTGCAACTATGTTAATTACGATAGCTAGTCGTAAAACCAATTGAAAAGAGTTCACTCAGTTGAAACACTGCTATTTTATGTATTAAATGGATATTTATCCTTGAATGGGTGTACAAACAACAACGAATAATAAAAGTAATTAAATTGAAATAGTGACTATAAATCCATACCTATATAACGAAATTGAATCTTCATTATCGTTAATGTGATTGTTCTGTCTGAGATCATGATGTTGATCTTCAACACCAGAACCGTACCCAGTTTCTGTCTCAGAAACCTGTCGTGAAGGAGTTTGAAGACTGTTTTTCAACCGGTCCACCATGGCGTCATCCACGTTTATGTAGCGAGGCTCCAGAAGGCTGGGATCACGCATTGGAATTGAATTTTTGCGGGGTGGCAGTGCAGGTGGCTGGGATGGTGGTGGCATAGTTTGAGTAATGTGCTCAGGAACTAAACACATAGCTATGGGATTTATAAATTACCTAATGATGAAAAACATATTCAATGTACAGTATTATTTTTTTTTAGAAAGAATTGACATTTCAGATGATTTATTAATCCTATTAATTGATTTCAATTTCACGCAAGATATCACAATAGTCAACAAATAGACAAAAATGATTTACTTCTTTCCATTGGATACTGTTTGTATATTCCAAAAGGTTCTGCACCATTAGAGCAGTGTGATATAGACAAAGTTGATGAAAAAATATTCGTGAGTTTAAACCATACAGGCATATTCACACCACAGTAGTATAATTATAAATTTCTATAATTACCAGAATAATGAAAATCAAAGTCGGAACAAAACTTCCATCTTAGGCTATATAAACGGATGACTACACTGACAAGTCATGAAACTTAGGCCAGCCAAATTGATATCATGGACACATTACGTTGGCTCTTGAGTAGCTGAAAATGTTAAAATCGGGATGTAGACTGGGGTCGGTTTAGAAAATGCAGGAAAGAGACGTTAATACTGAAAAAATTTCGTTGTTTTAACCAAAGATAAGTAAATTCCATAATCACACAAATGTATAAAATAGGTATTTATTTTGTGAGAATTTAGCATCAATTATATTTGAATTAATCAAATCATCTAAGAACTGCAAATCTGAAAACAAAGCATAAGCTCTGGCCAAGTAAATTTAAAATCAGCTCAAAAATTTATGTATCGTAAGGGGGGGTTACTTGAACAAAACAATTAAAATGATTTATTGTGCTCATGTTTGAATAAAAAGAGACCATATTTTTTCATTTGTATGTAAATTAAAATTTAAGATGTTTAAAACCGAAATGCTGTTTCGCTTTACCTCTGCACTACATTTGCGCATTCTATTTATTGAAGTAATTAATGTCCCTGGTTTTTTGAAACAAGTGACATTACTAAATCTCTTTTCTTCAAAAAAGTATTTGTTGACCAATTTACATTAACTTGAACGATATTGCAAGTAAAATTACTGAGGGGAACGAATGCTGACTTGGTGCCAAATGAGCCAAACATGTTCATTATCCTTAAAGAATTAACATAATACCAAAAGCAGAGAGTTCTTTGTTTAGTGTTGAAGCCTTAGAAAGTAATAATTGCCAAATATTCATTGTGGTTCTATTCACATTTCGTAGATCTTAAAGAAACGAATTAACACTGAATTCTGTTTATGCACTATAACCGAATCAGAATGAAAAATTAGCAAAATGACACAAATAAAAATAGTTGTTCTAATTAAATGACATGGCAAATTTATAAATATTTCTGGAACTGTTTTCCCAAGGTTATATAATTACAAATAAATGTCCTTGTAGAATCCATGATAGAAATCCGGTCAAGAATTATAGAGCTGACTAGCTCGAGCATTTCTACAAAAATCATCTTACAAAATCGTTTCAAATTTGTAACTTTTCTCTAATTTTTCGACAGAATTTCAAATTAGAATTAGGTCTAATGACCTTGACGACTGAAATAAATAAGCAATTAGGAAGCAGCAAGTCAATGACCGATGAAGAACTTATCGGATTACATGAAGACTCCCTGAATACTCCATTCAATATATAAAAGATAAATATCGATAACTATTTAATGGTAGTGCATTGTGAAACGCATGTACATGCCGACAATTGAAAATCACATTTGCTTTTTATCTTCCCCTATGAATCAATCTAGATTGGTTGACTGCTTAAATTTACACTTCCCTTTTCATTTGTATAACGAATACAACTTTTGCCTAAAAAACATCAAATTCAAAAAAAACATATTTTTCAATAAAAAACAATTTTTACAAGAACTGCGCACCATTTACACCACTGCTTTCTTTTAATGAAATGGGTTTCTATGTAAAAACATAAACTACGTTTGATAAGAAAAAATTATGTAGTTGTACATGCATATAACGAAAATTGAATTCGATTTTGTGAATAGTAGCAGGGAAAAATAATTCTTTAAAAGCTATTAATGTGTATTACGTCAAACAAGCAAGGTAATGTGCGAAATAGTGACGAGTGTACTTAGAGATAGACAGCAGTTAACAAGGCGTTGATTAGCTTGTATCAAAGAAATACAATAATGTCAATGGTGAGAAACTAAAACTCAATATTATTAAAGTCAGTCTACCACATCTCACAATAAATGACAAATCGATTTTGTAGTGATGTTAAAAAAATGCCTAAACCAAATTTCCACCCAGGTTTGGATTTTAAAATACAAATTACTAAAAATCCCATTAACAGTAAGTAAAAAGAAAACTTTAAAATGGAAGTTGACATTTGCTTGAAAGGGCGAGAAAACAGTTAGAAATGTGATTTTCCATTTTAGATTTCAGCGGTGTGGAGAGACTTTCACTTACAACGGAAAATGTAATTGATTGAACAACAACAGAAGCATGTATAAATTGTAACAAAATATAAACATGAAATAGAACGCAGAAAATGGATTCCATTCTACTCTCGAGCAATTATTTATTCATAGTTTTGTCAGCAGCCTTATTTTTAAAATTGAAATCTACGACATTCAGCAGCGGCTATGGATTGATCATGATAATTTTTTTCGGGAAAATGGAATCTAAGGGAAAACATCAGAAAAATTTTGGGTTTACTAGTAAATCCATTGAATACAATATCTACCAATTTTTTTAAAAAATTTCCAGTACACCAGAAGAAAAACGGCACAACATATCCACAAAAATGATTGAACGAAATCCAGAGTTGCGTTGAAGGGATCTGTTTTGTTCAATGAGTCAGCAAGAAAACTGTACGGGAAGAACTTCATAAAATGGGGATTCGGGGACAAGCTCCTGTCAAAAATACATGAAGTCAAAAACTAGACAAATCAGATTGCAACGAGTTAAATAAAGAAGTTACAAAACAGTGGAAAAGTGGAAAATATATATATTCAGAGATCAATGCAAACTTGGAATGCGGAGTGATCGTGGATTTTACACTTAGCGGAAAGTGGATTCTATTTGACCCAAAACTATAATTTTGTTATCAACATGTTGAGGATTGAATTCAGGGTTCTCGAAGAGGCTGGAATTTACAATAACGGGAATTATCGATTTTTGCTGGAATATAGCTGTCCAATTTATCTTGTCATAACGGTGACACAGTGATTAGAAGAGCACAGTGTTTCTCAATATACTTGCTCACCTTACAACCTCTTTTCATCCACATCGAAAATATTTTGGCCTTCATGAAAAACCGAAGCTTCTACCTCAAACACTTGAAGATGTAGCTTTTGAAATGTGGAAGACGCTTTCACAGGCTTTGATCAATAGAGTTTATGAATTGATGCCTTCTAGGATCTCTAAGCACATCGAAGATACAGGATTTCCAATGTAATGTTAAAGCTCTGTTGGAAAATCCATTTTTGCTATTGTTTTTTACTTTTGTCCAACTAGTAAACTCTATACGATTTAGATGACAAAGCAATTGATTTTCATTAAGCATGTTCTGCATTTTTATAGGACAACTTGGGGACATTACGATTATTCTTCTAGTCTAAGGCCTATTTATAATTCTCGAAATTTAATTGGTTCTTTACTATACCTACAATAATTAAGGATCACACATTTTTAGTGTCAGATAACTGAAATTTTTTCTCAAAGCGTCCAGAAAAGTAAGTCTACTGTCAAATTTGAAAAATAGTTGTATAATCAAATCAAAATATCTAGTGCTTATCTAAATAAAAATGAACATTTTCTCGGGAATTACGTGTCGGTATTTTAAGTTATTAGATCCCAGTCTTCCACAACTAAGCAATGAAATATTGACATACTCTTAGGCAACCACTACCTATTTAAGTATCATCAGTTCATTTTCAAATTTACGTAAGTCATTAGTGAATTGTCTATATGTAATTCAAATATACACGTTTAGAACATTCTAAACTTTGTCGGGGACTACGTGTTTAATCGCGGAGACGAGGATCTAAGACTACAAGACAATTAACGACTTGATAAGATTCAGTCAATCGTGTACTGTAGGATGCAAATTCTGAGTCGAGTCAGAAGTTGAAGATTTCGAAAATATGAGATTCCAGAATAATTAGTTCGATAAATACAATTAAAACTTTGAAACTAAAAAATGCGGTAAAACTCAGTGATATGCCATAAGTCAATTCAAAGCATAAATTTTAAGTGTTAAAGTACTTTTGAAACACCCCTCCGATTCAGGACTCGTTCACAAAAAGGTTCTACGAAACCATTTAGTGCCTTAGAAATATAGCCCTAGTCTTATGGGACTAAATATTTTAGCGCGGCTGGTACTAAAATGGGACCATAATTTAAATAAGTGTAAAAACTCTTTTAATAATAAGATCAATAATTTTTGATAACATTGAGCAAAATAGAAAGTCATTCGTGGGACCACATGGAGCTATGACACCAGAAAATTTAACAGAGCTGACAATGGGAATGAATGGGTCAATAATTTACTGGTCCCGTAGAAAGCCATTCAACAAATTAAAATTAATCGTTTATTGCTGCAATGAAATATCATTTTGATACTCGCATTAATGAACATCTTCAATGACGGTGAGCCACCCACGAATCAGAAAAGGAAATAGTTATATTATATTTAAAATAAATGAAAATAAAATAACAGAAGAGAAAGTATACAGTTAATAACCTATCAAGTATAATTTATAATATATTGTACATTTATAAAACGATACATATGAAATGACAGATTCACAGAAATAATGCCACAATGATCCAAAAATAGATACATAAAATGTAGTCTGGAAAAGGTATTGTTAGCTAAGTGAGATAAATTTAGAAATCAAAATAATCAGGCATGGCAAACAGACAAGCATCTGCACACATAAATTAAACAAGAAACATCACAATCGATTCATATTCAATTTCTTTCCAAGTTCTTCACAAAATACAGCAAACTATCAAAATGTTATATTTGATCTGACAGAACAAATAACTTTTGTATTGCGCAGATATCTTTATCCACACTATATATAGAAATTTAATGTGATCTATAACTCACAAGCACAAGAGTTAAAACAAAAATCCAAACGAATCCAAGTTTTTAAAATGTTACATCCATGCACGTGCTTTACAGTTATTTTGCTTAACGATTGATCATCTGCATAACAAACAAAGTTAGAGCAACCCAATGATTAAGACAAGCAACACGAATCAGTGACTGAAAAACAATTAAAACACCATAAAAACTCACACAATTAGTCGAGATCCAACCGCTGAAAACCAAATTATAAATTCAACGTACAATCATATTAAGCACAACATCTAGTATAAAAACATTTACACATCTACTAAAACTCCACCAGAAATGTTTGGAATCGTAAGAAGTGTTAAGCAAAAAATGATGTTTATGTTGAGTACATAAGAGAGAAGACTTCGATTGCCTTCTATTTGAGCGGCTCCCACATATTACTATTATCACAGCATGTAAAGTTGTGATTCGATTCTACATAATACACGTCTGTAACATTTGGAGTAAAAGGGCGATCACCAGTTAGCCACATGCAACTGGTCTTAAATTGTGAATAATGAAGTAGTATATATAATTAAAAATTACTACGTGATTCAATACAACATATAAAAATAAAAAATTTCGAAACGAACATAACAAATAATCCATCATGCTTATCAAAAAAAGATAATATATTTGATATTCATATGGAATTATTTATACAAGATTAGGCTTAATCTATACAAGAATTATATGAATGAATGCTGATTGTGAAAAAATGTATTTGAACCTGAGGGCACTTGAGTGATGGGAAATCTATTACTAACATTAAGTATTAATAACAAATCAAGGGAAAGAAAACGAAGGAACATAATTTTACTACGAATGAATCATGTAGCAGCTGCAGTAGGAGCGATACAAAGAGGAAAATGGCGGGAGGTATTCAAAAAAGTATATTATTGGCCGTGGTGGAGGGAAATTAATTCTGACAGAGTAAAAAATGCAAACGAGGAAATTCGAGCATTCAAAGAATACCGCGACTGTCTGAAAAAACGTCGCTAGTGTTTCTAGCATTACAGAAACAAATAAACAAAAGAACAAACACTTCGTTAAGAAGGATAATGCGCTAAAAATAAATTAGGATAAAGATGCACTTTAAAAGAAATATTAGCTGGTAATGATGTCACAAAGACAGCAGAAAATAGAAAAATTGCGAATAGTATTACAACTCAATTAACTTGTGATTTAAAAATGACTCTAAATGTTTATTTAATGAAATTTATATGCAGGGAACGCGTAGAATTCTTGTACCATCTTTTGATGTATCATGTATATGCGTGTATTACATGATTTTTATGATGGCATGTGTTTTCATGTATATTTAAAAATCTTGCAAAAATTTTGCATTTTCATGTATTTTCGTGCAATGGTACGTAATTCCGTGTCTGCTGAAGCTTCCGGTTAATAGAAAGCATTAGTGGCTTCAACAAAACTCATATTCGTTAACAAAAAATAAAATTATGTATGGCTAAAATAAATAAATTCCGCTCTATAAAAATTTCCTGAGTGCAAAATTGCTGGAACACAAACTCGTAATAATTATGCATGAAAATAATGGTGTCTCGTAAACAAATGCGTCTACATTTTGCGCTCAAAATTTTTAATGTTAGTGTTGACCGCTGTCCTTTGATAGTCAAAAGATCATACCAATGCTTAAATGAATCGATAATGTTAACTGAATTTAGTTTTTCTGAATATCAGCTTCGTAAAGCTTACGTGTATTGAAATTCGCACTGTCTACGTTTTCCGTGTATGTATTTGATAAAGTACGTGTAAATTGCGTTTATGTTTTCGTTTATCAAGTGCATATACATACACATCTCATTTGATGTCAAATGATTGAGATTTAATATGATTTTATTGGCTTGTCGCTGTGGGTTAGAACCGGAACTCCTAGATTCAGATCAGGTCCAAAAAATGGATACCGCTACCATAGTGATGTTTTGAAAAGATTTGCTTAAATTTGTTAAATTGTCTGGAAATTTTGAAATATTAGATACTAACAATACCGGATACCGAAACCGAAAAGATTTCAATGAAAAAACTATTTGAGCACATAATGCAGCTCAAAACATATCAAAAAGTTGAAACATAGCAAGTGCTAGTTTCCCGTGGAAAGGTGTCTGTGACTTAAAATGCAACACAGTTTAATTAAGTATTCGCTTTTTTATTAAATTTTTAATGCCAGACGATTGGTTGTAAATCAAGTGGCTTTGAATGATGAGTTCAATTAATCCACAAGACAAAATCGCTGTTTCAGTGCACAAAATTAAAAATCTGAGCCCACGAAATTATTTCCTCAAATAAGAACGCTAATGGTGTTAATTTACACGGCGTCGTATTGTCTCCCAACTCTTCCACGAAATAAGCGAGGACATAAAACGAAATACGGAGAGCTTAATACAACAAGCCACTAGAGGCGTCTACTACTGAACGGCTATGAAGTTAGCTTCTGCAATGTGATGAGCTGCGCCTACGACAAAAGTTAACCACATCAGGAGTTTAAATTCGTTACACATTGGTTGAATTCTATAGGATATATGGCAGAATAATGCCAATTACTAGAAATTTCAATGTAATATGGTTTACATTAAAGGTTCTTGAGAACCCCAATTAAGCTAGTGATAAGCATAAGAGTGAACTTGAGAAATTAGACATTATTAATGGTTTGAGATGCAATGTAACTAAAAACCCACCAGGGAAATCAACGTTCAATTTTGTAAAGTGTTATGAAGTTTAATGTTTGCCTGTCATAAATACCTCTCATTAATTTCCGTTAACAGGTTCAAATTCTCAGCTAACAACCTAATAAGTTCCAGATCTGATTGCTTACGCCCATGATCAGGCATTTGTAGAGTAAATAACAGTAGGCCCAAAGGTAAACAATACAAACCCAAATGCTTAAAATTGTAGCTTATGATGAGAAAACATTGAAAAAATGCTTAACTTTAACAGTAAACCAAATGTGACAAATTTTATTTTGACAACAGTACTTTATTAAAAGCTAATGCATCATGTATTTATTGAGTGCATTTTTGAGTTTTTTCGCTAAGAATAGAATTATTGATAGAAAAATTGAGATTCTATTTTTATCACTATTTTCTAAACGACCGGTGTACCTTAAGCCTTATACTGATTATAAAACATTGAGTACACCATAACGGGCAAAAATGAAAAGTACAGAAAACTCTGATATTTTGGTTCAGGGCCGAGGCACTGAATGCTTTTAACAAAATTCTAGTAAAGTTAAAATAAAGAAACAATTTATTAGCGTTTACCATAAATAAATGATGAAAAAAGTTATTGAATAACAGATTTATAGTCATATTTTAATAATAAATTTTATCAATGAAATTAAAATGATAAGTATGTTTATATAACCGTAAACTAATATTTTACATTCTATGAACTTGATAAAGGTAAAAGAGGTACACATAAACCAAACGGAGCAAATTAAAGAAACAAAGATTTACAATCACAGCGTTTGTTTGGATAAATATACTAGCACAGAAACGCAGGAAATAGCATGAAAAATATAACTAAAACAATGTAAATATGGATAATTCCCACGATTTAGAATTATTAAAATGGAAATAAATGTCAATTACAGTCGTAAAATCCAATGATTAAATAAACCACTCATTCAATATTCCGCGCGCACAGCTCACAATTTATTCTGTTGACAAGATTCTTTACTCAAATTACGTCATTACATGATTCAGAGACATAATTACGATGCAATTAAGCGGTGAATGGTCACGTTTATTAATGGAGCCGCCCAACGCACAATAAACGACGACGGTTAATGAGCACATAATTGGTAATAGATGAAAATCAAGAAATAATATTAAACTGTTAACAAAAACCATTTTCAACAAGATCTTGATCCACGCTGGTTTTGTTGACACTTTAACAATGACCACTTTGAATCAGTTTATTTGAACGCGACAAGCGAGATGTTATCTCAAGGAGTGTTTATTCACTTCTCATATCACTGTCAGGTAGATTGAAATAACTGTTACGTTTAAGGAGAATTAACTGTTATACACGTTTTAACATACCACGCACACTTGATTTATAGAATTTATTGTGGTACTTGCAATTCTGAAAACTAGTGGGTTTTGGGTTTGGAATAATTCTTAAAAGGAATAATTGGCAAAACAACCGCTTTTCAACAAAGTTGGCAACCAAATAATTGTTTATCCGATTTATGCACAATTTATTACAGTACATGCATGTTTTCCAATTGTGAGAATAGACAACCATGATTCTTAACCACTTGTAAGTTTTTGGTCGATCCAAGTCCTATTATCCATATAAAATATATGACTAAATGCACTGATTATAAAAAGAAATTGAGAAAACATTTATCTGGAACAAATAAATGCAGTCATCTATTTTTGCTTTGAAAAAATATTTCAGGAAAAATAATTTTACCAGTAAATGTCAACAAGATGTTAATTGTTGATAGTTTAAATACCTTTGATAAAGCTATTTAATTTAATGTGACTAAGAAAACAGAGATAAAAAAAGACTACAAATAAATGCATTTCACTACACATGTAGTTTATCTATTATAGCAAAATTAGGCTTCTTAAATAATGTTAATACCCAAAAAATATGAAATTAATTCATTTGAAACAGACTTTAGCGAGACAGCCAAAAAGTAATGGTCTCAGTCTTGCCCATTTAATATTCTGGACGAATGTTTTCATTTTCACCAATTTATCAAACATACAAAATTAGATCATTTTGGATTGTTAAAAATGGTTAATATCCCAGTTTCTGTTAAATATGCATCAAGTTCCAACATGTTATACTCAATGTAGTAGAACATGGCCCCACTGAAATATGTAGTGACAGGCCTCAATTCTATGAAACTGCATGAAATCGAAACGCTGTTCACTTATATTGTTATAGACCTATATTAACAACGGAATTGACATTTCAAATCTCCGTAAATATGAATATAGCGAAAGTATTAAAAACGTCATTGAATGACAACTACTGAGGTGTGGAGACGAACTACGGAATTGCTAAAAATTAGAGTTAAAAATAAACGTTTAAATTAATGAAGTGTTGAGACATTTACCATCTCGACTGAGGATTTCCAAAGCATGTTTAATTGCTGCGACGAATGAGCTGGCTTCATTCTCCGCTATGAAATTGAGGCCAAATACTGTTTTGTTGTCGCGCCACTGATGGAATGTCGGCGTGGCTTCATTGTAGCGCATATTTCGATAGATGTTACAGTTTAGAACAACCTAAATAATTATGTGGATTTTGGAAAACCTATATAAATTCAAGAACGTTGCAAGTTAATGCACAAATAGAAAAATTGCCACAATTTAATGTTTTATAACCATCGCATCTATGGAGTACTCAGAGAAAAAACAATGTAACAGACTTTATTTTGGCAAAATGAGGTTTCTCTGTAAACTCCAAATTTTCTGTTATCTTAACGGTTTATCAATATTTATATTTTCTATTTCTAGAAGTTTTCCAGTCAAGCTGTGAATAGCATATTAACGCTTTGTTCGACCAAACTTATTGCAATGTAAAGCAATCCTTTGTATAAGAAAAACTTAAAATTGATGAGCTAATCAAAAACAAATAATTATCTACACATGGTAAAATAAGAATGAATATACTTGACAAATATTTTAATTAATCTGGGAACCCCGAATTTACGTAAAATGGAAGAAATGCTTACATCGTGTGGTGGTTGAATTTTTCTGGCAACGATTCGAAATGTGTTGTTTCCAATGTGATGATAAACAGAGGCACGTGACATACTGATTTCTCCACCGACGTGCGTCCATGTTTTGCCCACATCGTCGTACATCATCACCGAGGCCTTCGCCTTCGCTTGAGCATGCTCGCTAGAAAGAGATCGTTTAAATATGCTAATAGACTTAAGAACACTTTTGCTACGTTCACTGCTTTGCAGGAATTCTAAAGAACAACTCTGCCTGGAGACCTTACGCTGCTTGCTCGAAATCATCTTACAAATCTACTCCCAAAAAGGAAGCGAAATGTCAATTTGATGGATCGATGAAAAACTCCTAACTTTCGAAAGCGGAATCTTAGATAAACAAATTTCACTCGTGAAAAAATAAACTCATTAGTTTAAAACAATAAGTGTGCACACCGTAAGTCAATTCCGGGAGCTAAAATAATAGGCAAGATTACTCACCGTCGCATTGTCATTTGTGAGAAATAAAACAAAAGTAAACGCTTAGCCAACAGTTTACAAAATACGCCATAGACATACGTTTAGTTAAATTAGTCATCGTTACACAAAAACGAGAATTGTTGCTAAACGATTTTCATAACTAAAAATAAAACAGCCAATATAAATTTTAAGCAAGTGGTTGTGAACTTCAAACTAGGATACGGAGGGTGCACAAGGCGAACTATTATAGATCGTCTTGGTGCACGAACACTTTGTCTTATGAGTAATGATTCATTATTCAGATGATGCCTGTCGCCCCTAGCGCAGCTTGGTGCGCATGTACGCAAAATTTAGGGAACATGACATAGACATACTATGGATACTGAAAATTCTTCGTAATGGTAGTTTTCATAAAAAATCGAGTTAAAAGCCAAATCTACTAAAAGAGAAATGATAAAAACAATCAATAGTTTGTTATATCGCAAGGCTATCAAAACCAATAATTTTTGCATATTTACTTGAATACCGATTTGATTTTTTTGAAAATGAAAGGGAAATTTGTTTTGTGACTCCAAATGCCGAACGAATTTTCATATCGCGATGGAATTATTTTGTTTTAAAAATGATCGAAGATGTTATGCAGACAGTCACACAGACAGACAATTTTAAGCAGTTTGGAAAAATCGAATAGCGAACACTACCTTAAACTACAATTTTTTTTGAGAAAGTTTCCTTCAATATGGCCGTTATATTATATACAAAATGGCCATGTGAAAAATATGAATTTATAATCACATTTTAGAAAGAAATAAGCCATCTCAAATGTTACCAAGTTTGACTAAATCACTACACTGTGCGTAGGTTTTGTTTATCTTACATCATTATAAAAATCTTACAATTTCGTTTATATATGATTTATTTAACATTGATGTTACTGATAGATAGCTATTACTGATATTGCTACTGCCTTCAGAACAAAATAATTTTTTGACACTCAATAAACTGGTGCGCAGACAAACTATTTATTCCAAAAAAAATTCTTAACTACACTAATAACCTTTCAAATTTGCAATTAAATGTTTGGTGTATTTCATAAATATATTTTGCTCGTACTTAATTATATATATTTTTGGCATCTTGAAATTATCAAACATTGTTTTTCTGTTAAATTCCTTTTCAAAAAGATCAAAATTTTCGTTTTTTAAGAATGTCTAAAAATATAAAATTCGTATTTTCCTTGCAAAATTTGTGTTTTAGTCGAGAAACTGTTCTAAATACTGAGATATCTTATTATCCACTTTCAACAATGAATATGGTTTTTAGACAAATATCGCATTACACCACCAACAATCTGGCCATTTTAAGAAATACAAGAAAATTTACAAAGCATGCATAAAAGTTCTGTATAATTTTTTAATATTGTCAGAGAGCTAATCATAAATATTTCACAAAATACATATCTATGACTGTAATTTTTAAATATTATGGTTGCTCAAGAATCACAATTGTTCGTAATTAAAATAACATCCCATTTACTACAATTATGTGACCCTTGTTCATAGAAAATGCTATATGATTAACGTTCCTTTAATTTATTTTTGTTGAAAGTTTAGTTATTTAAGAAGTACTACATAATAGTTTTGACATATGGTGAATATTTGAAGGATTTCAGCGACCGCATATAGGTGTTTATCTAGATTTCGACAAGGGATATCTTTGTTCATATTCCGATTATTGAAAGGTAAGTTTAGCATTTACCACTGGTATAATTTGATCTTGAAAAATTAATTAAGAAAGAAATTGGCTTTGTTTGTTTCATATATAGAAGGTATTTACGCAAATATTCATTAAAATATTAGTTTCTATTAATTAATAATAAATTTTTATGAAACTTTGATTTCTAGCATTAAACAACTTTAGAAACAGCTTAGAATAATAAAATTGAAAAAACACTATACTAGTTAATTTTGTATTAGATCACTAATATTAGGCAGTTCAAGCAATTCCAGTGCAAGACAAGTTAGTAGTGGCTATGGTTGTCACATCATTCATTTTTCACATTCATTTTCTAATAATTTTTGCATTGCAAAAAAATTGGATTGGTGTAAATCAACAAATTGCAAAAAATTTAAATTTTAATTTATTACATTTAGCACATCATGTGAAAAGAAATTGCTTTGAAAAACACCCATTCCAATAATGAATTCAGTGAAACCATCATAAATGAAATATTTTAACATTTGGCTGGTACAATGACTGAATTCATAAATTTTTAAAAATTTGCATAAAGTATATAATCACCAGAAAAACTTACAGGAAAATTTTAAGTCAATCTGAAAACTAGTATGTTCTTCTCCTCTACTTTAAACATACAGAGATGTTTCTTCAATGTGAATTTAATTATATAAATTATATGAAGTCAGTGAATTTTATTGTTAACATTTAACAGATTTCTATGACTTTGTTTTCCAACAAATTACTGAAGAATGCTTTCAATGGATATAAATCGATTAGATTTAGGGAAATTGCTTGGGTCTGCCATTTCATTAAGCAAAGTACAAAGTAATAATATACATGTTACATGAGTTGTTCAAACTGAAATTTCCTAATAAGTACACTTCAGTGAATAAATGGCGTTTTTCATAAATGTTCATTTAAATCAAACACTATACAGACTAGGTTCTACAATTCATAGTACTTTGCTAGTTTCTAATGTTGACTTTCGAACAACAGCTCAAACACACCATTCAAAGTGAAGCAAAGATTTGAAAAAACCTTTGCACACTGCCAATCATGGCCTCTCAAATAAAAGAAGGAGAAGTGTGCAAACTAAAGCATCACAGCTTATAATCAACTGATTTTCAATGCTGGAGAGCAAAACTACAATTAATCATACACTATATATAAGAAAATTCGTTTTGATTTTTATATTATTAAGTGTTAAAAATACAAATAATTTTAAAAATGAAGAATTTAAACACTTCTGTAGCAAATTCCTTCTGGGTGGAAAAATATTGAAAATGCAGAATTCTAACTATTTTATACATCTAAATTGCAATTTTATAATAATCAACTTATCATTAAAAAATAACTCTAGATTATTTGAATTCAAAGAATGGGATTAGCCCTAAAATGGAATGAAATAATGTGTATGTTAAGTAAAGAATTAGTTTTAAGTTATTCATAGTTAGAGATATTGCATTACTCTAATTAAGAGTGGAATGTTAAATGAAGCATATAGGAAATTACACTTAGCATTAGTACTAACAAAATAAAATAATTGCGGAGAGTAAAGCAGTAGAGTACATCATAATTAAACATGAGGTGTTCACGCATTGCTTTTAAATGGAATAGTTAACATTATAGCATATAATTGAATTACTTCTATCAATCAAATGATATCAAAAAAAATCAGTTGTCAGTTGCATACCTTAAAAAATCACGAGTCAACGTAAACAATTTAACGTTTCTGTGAGTATAAATATATTTTGATGTAGTACACCATAAGTGATGATTAAATTTCTCAAAACTAAAAGAATGAGCCGCTAACATTTATTCTCACAGATAAATATACATATTAAGTGTAATCCACTGTTAGAAGACGTTAAACAACACCCGGTGTTTCAAAGTTGATGATTTCGAAGATATGATACATCCGGATAATAGATTCCTTGATTTGGATCAACAATAATCAAATTCCAAAAATCAAAATTCGAAAAAATGCAATTAGGAATGCCTTACCCCATCATTTCCAAATATTTGTAAATCCACTATTCTAATCGAATTTAATTATTGGAAACTTTGTCTCATTGATGCTACTAACGGAACACAATCATAATCATTACTCATGTCATGTTTTACTTATTACGAAATAAAACTATCTAAATTCATAATTCATAAATAAACTAAATTCATCAAAATCTACAAATAGCGTGAAATTATACTTCAATTCTAAAATATTTTTACGCTGTATTATAAAATCGAAGGGACATTAATGTGACCTTACTTAACTCTTTCGAAAACGAAAATTTTCGAAACCAATATAATGGTTATAATTATAATTTATAAGCAATAATGAAAACCTTTCTTATTAAAAATATTAAATATATTGGCGAAATTGCAGAATAGCGACACGCGGACAAAGAAAACACTACTTTAGGGTCAAAAACGATAGGAAATACATTAAAATACTCAAAAAGTTTAAAATATAATCGATATAAACCGATAACTTGTCATAATCCATAAATCAAGTCTTTATTTTAAGTGAAATATCTTAAGATTGGAATAACAAGTGTCCTTTTTTCGCTTTTACAAGCAAAATACATATGAATTCAATTGATCACAATTTTTGATGAAAAATTTGTATAATACAGTTCAGGGTTTTCAAATCGAGTTCGAGTTACTCGGACCGAGTTTGAGTTTTTAAGTTGCGAGTTCGAGTATTTTATTAAAGAAAATTCCGAGTTCGAGCTAGCTTTCTTCTAATTCCGAGCATGTTTGTGTAAAATCATTTATTGTACAGTTATAATATGCTAAAAAATAGTTTTTGTGATTGGTAAAGAAATTGAAATTTAAAATAATTTAATTTTAACCGTATTTTCGTTCGAGTTTTGATGATTACTCTTCCGAATTTTGCGCTTTTTCGAGCTCGAATTAACATTCCGAGTAGTCGAAAACCCTGGTTAGAGTTTTATTAAATTTCAAGTTCATACAGTAATATGGATTTTAAGAATTGTAATATTAACCATTTTCATTTCATTATATTACAAACAAAGGTTTATTTAGTCAATAAAATAATCAAATTTTTGTTTAGTGATATTGCTAGATTCTGATTAGGGTTTCTAGCGAATGCCTGATGAAGCCATCACCCCCATATATAAAGCTTTTGATACTTCATATCATTTTAATATATAATCTATAATCGCTTATAGTGTATGAAAAATTGCATTGTAATAGTGTTTTTCGGTTAGATTTGTTTTCGCTTAAAATTGCTGTAGCCCTTCCCATTAATGAAGAAATTTACTAAAGATCAAAACTTGATTTAAACCAAAAGTTTATAGATTTGCTTAATTATACCATTATACTTTGTTATTTTAGTTAATTATTATTTTATGCTATATTGCTTAAATATATACCGCGTGCTATCGCGTGTTACCGCGTGCTGCAAATATGCTGAATTATGACATGATTTCGGTTATATTTTAAACTTTTTGAATATTTTATTGTATTTCCTATCGTTTTTGACCCTAAATTAGTGTTGCGCGTGCTCCGCTTGTCGCTATTCTACAAGTTCACCAAATATATTTAATATTGTAGACATTACTTATTTCAATTCTAAAAAATTTGTAGTTACAGTAAAAACTGCAAATATAGAAACTCCCAGTGATGTATTAACTTTGTAGCAGCTGCTAGTCGCCGTGCTTGTTTTTCGCTGAATATATATATCAAATCTATAAAATATTCAATTTATAATAACATCAAATCTGGTAACTCCTAAGTCTTCGAATTAGTGTGTCACAATCATTGCAAGTGCGAGGGGGATTTTGCTTTGAATAGGAAAAGAGTTGAATATAGTTTTTAATTAAAAAGATAAATTATTTAATGGAGTTTATAGATTAGAAAATTACATTGCTGCGCCGCCATAGATCAAGTTGGAACCCCGTGCAAGTATAAATTTTCCACAGAATGCCCAAGTCTCTTCAATATAAGCAATAAGGAAACCGCGTATGACCAATTTCAATATTTTTACTTTTGGACGATAGTGATTACAATTCGGAGACAATCTAATCGGATAGTTAAGATAACAAACGAAGCATTTATTTTACAAACTACATGTGCTACTCTGAGTTTTTTTAATGTATTCAAGTATATATTGTATACAGTAAAAATTGATTTATGATCGTTTGAGACTTCTTTTTGCATATTTTGTAAATTAATACAATCAATGACACAATGCGATTTTCACTTCGTATTATATACGTGGCATATATAGTTCATTTGGATAATCAAGAGTCAAATTTAAATTATTTGTTATATAAAGATGTTCTTTCCTACTACTATCAATCAAAATATTACGCACTGGTAAATAATAATTTATCATATGGTAAAAAATGGGAAATCTGAACCCTATTTCAATATCAGTTTTTCTCACAAAAAAATTGCTGAAGAAAATCGATGGATAAGGACAGAAATAATGGCATTTTTTACAAAAATCTGTACTCTGAGAAACTTTAATGTAAGATAATTTCTTCAAAAAAAATTTTAAGTGCAAACTAATGAAGATATTTAAAATCTGAAAACATCACAAAATAGAGAATTCTCTTCCCTTTTTTTCAGTTTAATCCTCGACTTGGCGCTGGCCTGTGCAGGCACGCCTTTGCGTTACCCTTTGAATTTGCGCGCGACGTACATGTAAGGAGCGTACACTATTTTTCTTGAGAGATATATTTTAGGATAGTTGTTGTTTTCATGTTCATTTACCGACTCATTTTTGAATATTAGATATTGTAAGACTAAATGTTTTCGCAAAAATCCTATTACTCATTTAAAAAAAATATTTTTTGGGCCACAGAATTAGTTCTTAGCACAAAACTTCATCATTAAAGTAGTGCGCACAAACGATGTGTCCATATTGCGGGCTTTCAATATTTCTTAACGTATTCTAATAAAATTGTTAAAAAATTTGGATAAAGTTTGTTACTTTAAATTAACGATAGTAAATATTGTGTTAATGCATCACTAAGCCATTCAACTTTTAATAATTGGTACTTCCAACACGTAGACATTTTTATTCAAATTATACTTTCAATATAATATAATCACATATTAAAATCATATTTTGCAATAACATTGAGGTTAGTTTTGTGTTTTGCTTACTTATACTAGGTCTATAAATTTACATAGCATCAGACTTTGTATATTTAAAAAATGTAATGTAAATATATTTCATTAATTCATTAGTAAACTAAATTATGTTCTCGTGTACAATTTGAATGTAGAATCAAAATGTAAATGCATTAATATCGGGTGCGTGAAGTTGAAACAAATGAAATCCGGAATTTTGGTGTTACGAATTATATTATGTAGTTAAACCAGGTCTTCTTTTGTATGTCATTTCCTCTAATTATATACATTGTAATTAGAACTATCCAGCCTTTTGTTAGAAGCATTGTTTTATAAATTTGTTTATGATTAAACCTTTTTATAGTTTAATAGGATGCAATTCAATTTTAGTTATTGAAGTTATGAATTTATGTTAAAAACATTAATCAGTCTATATCATTTGTATTTTAATAGCCTTTTGTTAGAAGCATTGTTTTATAAATTTGTTTATGATTAAACCTTTTTATAGTTTAATAGGATGCAATTCAATTTTAGTTATTGAAGTTATGAATTTATGTTAAAAACATTAATTTAAGTGTACATTTCTGTGCATCTGCGCAAAACTATCCTAGTGCCGAGTATACAATAAAGTACAAATTGCCATCTAGCCTCTATTATTTTATAGATATGGAGGACGCGAATCAAAGCAACTTAAATGAAGAGGATGTCCTTGACTATGATGAATTAATATCAATGTGTAATGTTATTTCTAAACCAATGGCTACAAAAAAACTCACTTTAAAAATATATCGGGCACTTCGTAAGCTTGTAAAAGCAGATTTGCGCAATAGCCATATAGCGTTTGGAGTAAAAGGTGTTCAGAAAAAAATTCGTCGGAACGCTAAAGGTGTTGTTATTCTAGCAGGTGATGTATCCACAATTGATCTTTATTCTCATTTGCCTGTTCTTTGCGAAGATAAGGAAATTCCATATTGTTATGTTCCTAGCAGAGAAGATCTTGGTAGATCAATAAATTCTGAGGCAGTTATCTGTGCCTTTATGGAGAGACATGAAGATTATGCCAAATATTTTGACAGGTGTCTCGAAGGTGTCCTTGAGTTGCCTATGCCAATCACTTGATTGTTTAAACTAATTTTGTTTTGTTGTAATTTCGTTATTATGTAGTTTTATAATCGAAGAAATGTGGGTTTTCTCTTTTAATGTGTATTTGCTTAATTGTTAACTTTGTAAATCACTGCATTTATGTTCTCGTTTAAGTATATCATGTCAGGTGGTGGAGATCTTCCTCGGTATGACCCCTCTAAGACTGGTATGAGTCGTTATTTTAATTCGACATCTATCGTTGGAAAGCGCAACGTATGTTTTAATATTTATTTAATTGTTTAGATTTAAATTAGGAATTCGAGAATCATTTGTGTTATACATTTATCATAACTACTTTGGATAGCCAAGCATAATTTACCTTTTGAATAACTACCATTTTGCATGGTTTTATAAAATCCATTTTAGGTTTTATTTTGAGCTTCTAAATTCCATGTGGGTGTCATTTTCCTACTACATATTAACTATTATTGTATGAATATTACATTTTTTATAGTATATGAGTGTTTTCGTGCTTGTTTGTTTTGACAGGAAATTTAATAACTAGTGTGATTGTAGATGTGTTTTTCATTCTTATTCTAATTTCATTTACTGTTTACTTATATTTAAAATATTCAAAACACAATTGTCATTAATAACGCTTAGTCGTTCCAAATAATGTTTTTCATGAAAGATGGTAGATCGTAGTAAATACCAACTTTCTAGATAATTATATAATTGTACATATTTTTAGTGGGTTGCTGTGACCTGGGGCTCTGTGTTAGGCGTTTTCGTATACTTCAAGTTTCTCAGAAAGCCAAAGGCGGTTACTAAGTAATGAATGCTATTGTAATTTGTAATTTAGTTTTACCTACCAATATATTTTTCTATAATGTTATTTGTTAGCAATGCAAACTCATCTTATCAAATGTTCGCAGTGACTCAAATGAAGTTCAACGCACAAAAATAGAAATTTTGCAAAATATATAAACTTTACCCTCAAATGTTGTTTAATTTAACGTTATAGTTACTCGTTATAAGAGGCCAATATCAGAGATGGTAGTTGATGAGTCTACCCATGGTGTGAGTGGGTGATGCGGGTATGGGGCAAGGTTTTTCTAGTGATTACCCATGCTCAAAAACTTTTTTGATTTCATAACCACTGAACCAAATAGAGTTTGTGGAGGTTTTTTGTTTGCCATCATTTAGACTTCCTTGGAAATTTAGTTGCAGTTTAGGAAATTAACGGCCATTCATTTTGGTTCTTTTGAATGAATAAATCCAATTTTGCAAAAAGATGTTAAAATTAATATAAATTAATATATGTCACTAATTCTTAGAATCAGAATGTTTATTGCACTAAATTGTACAAAACCAAATGAAGAACACAGGGGAAAAGGGGCACATGTCACACTTTAGCGATTTTGAGTTAAATTAATTTTAAGTTTTGAAAGTCAGCTGCTGCTTAGAAACTTTTTCTTGGTATATAATCTTACTATACACATATACCCCATTTAGTTAAATACATTTTAGTGTATTTTATTGATCATCCACATATATCTGTAGGGAATATTGTGAACATTTATTCCCGGGGGTGTGGTGGACAAGTGCCTTTCTTCCCCTGAATATTATTGGAGACCCTTTTGGAAAAATGTTTATGGGCACAAATGCAATATATCTACCTAACGAACACCAAACTTTGCAAAAACAACAAATTCAGAAATTGGTTCAAAATTTTTAATNGAATCCTGCAGGTCTTTTGACTCTAACTTATTGAAGGCAGCTATGACATTTGACCTTTCCTCCTCACTTGTGATAGTAAAACATTGAAATCTGGAACATTTGCAATCTTCACCTAATTTGTGACCAGAAAGTCTTGCCTTTTTCTCTTGTTCTTTTATTCTGCCAGTGATCTTTCTTTTCTTAGGCTTATCAGTTAAAGTAGGCCCTGTATCGTCTGCCATTTTGAAGGACAAGGCAAATGTCATGTAAACATAAATGCCCATTGGTCAAATTTGATCACGTGACCATGGTCACGTGACATATTGTGGACATGTGCCTTTCTTCCCCATGCTAACCTGGACTTGTGCCTTTTTTCCAAAGTATACCATTACTTTATAGTAAGATTACAGCGTGACGTAAGCCGTTTTTGACTCTATGCTATTATAGTATTAATATTTGATGTATGCTCTATGCCATCAGGGGCATAACTATAAAAATCAGATTTTGTGACATGTGCCCCTTTAAATTGTACAAAACCAAATATTGTATTATAATATACAGTCAATGAAAAATAGAATTTTATAGTAGTCTTCTTTTTCATTTGGTCTTATTTCCATTATATATTAGGATTCAAGAGCTTTTTATGTCTTACACAACTGTTAAGAGTTGTCCTACATAATGTTCACATGTGCATGTAATTTTATATGCAACAATTGACATATCTAAAATTGAAATTCTATTCTCTTATGTATGTGGTCGATGTTACTATCGCATTCTCTCGTGTAGATAAAAAATTCAAGATTTCTTATTAAACATTCTCAATTTTCTTGCCTTTTTAAATTTTGCATTTTTCATTGACTACTATAGAACCTAAAAATTTTTTTTCAACCACTGTAAATTTAAATCTGCCACTGTTTAAATTTTGAGACTTGGAAGAATAACTAGCTTTTCGCAATATCGAAGAAACAGCAGATCAAGAATATTCTTTTGAAGTTTCAGATAGTGAATACTACTTCATTTTTAAGGACTTACAAAAATGTAAGCAAACTGTTACAATTAATACATTTCGCTAATTCCGCTAATTCTTAGCATCTTAGTAGCAGGACTGGTATAATAATGGTACGGCAGCCACCCATGCTGTTAATGGCGTAATAGGTGTATTTTTCCAGTTATCCGTACTCTAGTATGGTTTTGTGAATTTCCACTTAACTTCTTGTCCTTCTCGGCTGACTCCTAAATACAATATCGACAAAATAAACGGTAATTCAAATTTAAGTAGGTCATGTGACAATTGATTGGCAGTGCACTATAGATAATTGATTTATGTAGGCCAGCTGGTTGCGGTATCAAGAAAAAATATTCAAAAAGACCATACTCTGACAATATCAAGGGAAATTTAAGGGCCACGGACGAAATATAAGACCAAAACATTGCAGGTTTTGGCTTACCCGTTAATTTCACGTTATCAGCCCTGCATAGTAGCATGTTCAACTTCATTCGAACTTGATTTGCGCTTATTGCAATTCCACTACAGAATGCGACTACAGTTGTATATTTTATAAAATATTGACTTATAAAAAGTTCTTTAACCCCTTTGTTCCCATAAGGAAACTGAAGCTGCTTTAGTAGTAAAAATGTATGATATTGCATTAAGCAAATGGTAAGCAGCAACATACCACCCAAATTGTATTTTGAAATGCATATATAGCGCAACACCAGGGTGTTACATATATGTACCTGCAATCCTTAAGGAAGTCCAAAAATGAATAGCGAAAAATAGGATCAATACAATATTTTTCACACAAATTGCTTCACAAATGCCCTTTTTAACCACATGATTCGTTGAAGTATTAAAACTAGGTCTGTAAAGAAAGTCTCTGCTAGTCAAAGATGGTTTGATGTTGACTGCAAGATATTACGTGTTCAGCGTAGTAAAGCAGAAAAATTCTTGAGAAATAAATCAGATTTCAATAGAAAATTTTACATCACTTTCCGCCCGCAATGACTTAGTAAAGTTAGTTAAAAAAAAAATTCTAATATTATTGTAGAAAATTTGAATCTATTAAACACAATTCTAAATTCCTTTAGCAGTTCATTAAACAATTGGATTGTACTCCAGAAACAAGTACAATGATAACAGTTCAAAAAAATTTGTGAATATTTCAATAGTAAAGTAAAGCATATTCTGCGTACAATTCTACATGTGATTATCGTATTCCTTCTTTTTATTCATCTGATGCAACATTTTAGACTTTTCCCAATTTCAGTTGAATCAACTATTAAAATATTAATGTCATTAAACGATGCATCATGTGAACTTGATACTATCTCATTAAAATGGATAAAACAAAACATTGATACTTTGCATAATGTTGCTTTCCAGTTAACAAAAGTTACAAATTTTTTAATTCAATATGGAATATTTCTAGAAATTGCAAAGCTTAGTGTAATCAAACCTATAATTACGAATAGTTGTTCAATATTATTAATGTTAAAAGTTACAGACCAGTAGCTAATTTGTTGTAGATGCAAGCCTGTTGCTGGCAATTAGTTGATTTTCTAGAAAAGTGTGTTATAAATCGTTTTCAATCTAATTACAGAAAGGGTTATTTAACAGAAACATTACTTGTAAAATTAATATATGATAGGATTCATGCAAACGCTTCAAATGAATTGGCTATGCTAGTACTCTTAGATCAAGGTGCAGCTTTTGATTTAGTAGATATGGAAAATTGTATAATAAGGCATACTGTTCCAAAATGGATTCAATCATATTTACCTGAAAGAATACAATTCATTTCATTTAATATAAAATCTAATATGTTCAAAAGTACATGATTATGTGGAGTGCCTCAAGGTTCTATTCGAGACCCTATTTTGTTTATAATTCTTTATAATTTTCACAAAAATATTAGACAAAAAAACATATTTCGCTCAACTTGATCGTCAATTTTCAAAAAAATTCGCTCTACATATGCATTATTAATATAAAAGATATTATGCAATTGAACGTCGATTAGAGGTAATTTATGCTGATATATGTAATCATCTTTGGTATTAAGAATTGGTTGCATTGATCTTATGTATAGTTTTGACTACTTTTAAATTTTGGGGGATGGTCGATCTTACAATTTTGAGATCCTAATTTAAGCCACATTTTCTTAGGTGTTTAATTGCAAAATAATATCTTTTAATTAAATAATGCATATTTAGAGGAATTTTTTTCAATTGACGGTGCTCAAGTTAAGTGAAATATATCTATTTTAGTCTGTTTTTTATTAAAATTACTAAAGATCCTTAACAATAAATTCTTTCATAGGCAAATATCTAGCCTCTTTCCATTAAGCATCATATGTATGTTGATGATACCCATTTTTTTGCAACAGCAAGTTCAAAAAAATAGACATTACTAATAAACTCTGTTTAGACGATATGCAACGAAAACTATTATTCTGCACATAAAATTTTTAATACTTCGAAACCTTAACACTTTTCAACAATCAAAGTCTTAATGAATATACTGAAAATGTTCTCAATCTTGGCTTATTAATAGATAGGAGTTTAAAGATTAAAGATCATGCCTTTCAGTTAGTTAAAAATTTATATTTTATTCTGAAAAATCTTTTCAAAATTAGAACTTGTTTCCAACAAACTCGCAATCAGAATTCGTCAGAGCACTAATTCTAGCTAATCCAGACTACTGTAGTGGCTGCTTTCTTGGAATGGAAAATATTTTAACACAGAAGCTTCAAAAATTTCCAAATAACTATGCACGCTTTTTTATTTAAAGAAATGGGCCATATCGGTCCTGCCATCATTCAACCTCGTTAAAGATTTCATATGCTAATCTTCAAAACAGCCCATAATAATGCTAAACTAAGAGACCTTTGAGACAATATTTGATAAAAATTAAAAACGATAAATATATTGAAGCCAAAAGATCGATTTTAATTGCTGCTGCTGCTTATATTTTCAACAGTTTAGTACAAATACCAGAATTGCGAAAACTATAACTTTACTGAAAACAAAACTCTTTGAGCTACAATTAGCTGAACTTAATATTTAAACAAGTATTTTTGTTATTTCATAGCTTACTGGAATTTACTTTCCAAATATGTACGCAATATAAGAAATACCTATTATTATTTCCCAAATTGCAATTTAAAATTATTTTCGATTTTTTTCCAAATTTAACAGTTTTCTTAAGCAAATTTATAGCTATTTTCAAACAGACCGCAATTTCCATGTTCAGGCTGAACATTTTTAGATGAAATTTCCCAAATTTTTATCTATGTGGAACGAGGCACTTTAGCGCCGAGAAGTTCCTTGTATTAAATATTAAATTTCCTAAAATAATTTCATAAATGTTAGCACAATAGGGTTTAGGTCTATAAAATAAACAGAAATAAGGGTTTGGGTTAGGATTTAACTATAGGAAAATTTCTTTCGGACTTGAATTAGAGTTTAGGTTTATAAATTAATAAAGAAATAAGCTTTTGGGTTAGGGTTTACGAATAGGAAAATAATTAGAACATATTTAAAAAATTTTAAGTTACTAATATTAAGTATCTGAAGCGCCATTATTTGATTTTTTAATAAATATCTCAAGCGCCATTATTCAATATTTTGTCTAAAGCGCCATTATAATATAAAAAGCCCAATCCACAACGCCATTTTAATATATAAGGTATCTCTTGCGTCATTATTATTATTATTATTATTATTATTATTATTATTATTATGTGTGCTCTTGTCGAGAACGGTCGGTTATCAAGTTCGCTCTCAAAAGCGGTGCAAGGTGATTTGTTCAGCGGCGTGACGTCCCTGGATGCGGCAATCACTTTGAACATAAAAAGAAAACGCCGCTCCACCAAATGTTCGCTAAGCTGAACAAAGAACATGCAGCTGAAGCACTTCTTTTTCTTTTTAAGAATTCTCTCCTTTCAGTATCTGATGTCTCTGCTCGAAGTTCAAACACAAGCAAAGACACCCGAAAACTCAGCTACTACTACTACTACTACTACTATCCGTCCTTTCAAAATCGTCACCACTCACTTATCACTCATTCCCAAGGATGGAACCAACACCCAAGAATACGCACGTTTGTATCGTCTTCACGTGTAAAAGAGGTAAAACCCGGAAGTACAACCCTCATCATTGGAAGCAGCATTTTGAAATACGCACGTTCGCATCGTCTTCTTCACAATCAATTGACAACAATACACTCTTACCCAGGAAGCAACACCACTGAACTCACACGAAAAGTATCGCTTTACCCAAAAACACACGTCAATACTGTCATTTTAAACACTGGCTTGATCGACGCTTTGAATGGCAACATCTCGAATTTCAAGTCAAATCTGCAAAACCTATTATCTGAAGTCCGTAGAAAATTCACTCCTAGTCGAATCTTTTTCTTTGAAATCACCCCTGTCTGCGCTGATGAAAACCTCTCCAAGAACTTTGAAATCAGAGAATGCAATCTAATAGCAGCTACACTGTCATTCCAGTCTTCGAAATGTTTCTACTCTCTTCACGCATTATTGATCCCTCTCTTCTTGCTCGCGATGGTATCCACCTCTCCTACAAAGGTCTTTCACATTTGATTGGTAACTTAAGGAACTTCTTCTCTAATTCACCGAAAACATTTGCCTGTCAACACCTCGTTCATCATTTCGTAATCAGAATATATTATACGCAAGTGTTGCATCAAATCACTTATGTACCCGCCATCACCTTCTTCCTACTCCACAACACCATATCGCTCAATCTAACTCTCTCATCTAAGATCAATGAACTTATTCAGGTGCAGTTTTTATTATATTATAATTATTGTTACTATATTAACTAACGGGCAGTTTGCTATACCCCCTACATGAATCCCTAAAAAATTCAGCTATCATCCTTCGAAAATTACAAAGGTACATTCAAATTATTAAAAGTACCAGCCTGGATTTTGAAAGAAATTGCGGCAATTATTAGTAAACCACTAAATTTTATTTTCAATGAGTGCATCAAAACAAAAATTTTTCCTGATGTTCTAAAAAAAGCTCATGTAACAGCGGTTTTTAAAAAATATGATGAAAATATTGCCTCCAATTATAGACCAATCTCGATAACTTCCCCACTTAATAAAATATTTGAGAGACTTTTATCGGATCTAATTTACGATCACATGCAAAAATATAATTTAATGTCTGATGCACAATTTGGATTTCGAAAACATTTTAGTAGTGTACATAAAACAGGGGAGAGGTCACAAACTGATATTTCGACCAGGGGTGATTCACTGATATCGAGGGAGTGTTTGCAAATGTTAATTAATGAGTCATTCTACTTGACAAATGTTTTGACATCTTACTAATGGGTTTTCAGTGACGTCAGATATTTTTAAATAATGGATTTCAATTAGTAATGCTTTTAATTGATTTACATATTAGGCCCATTTTTGGTGTGAGTAATTTTTAATATCACATTTGTTTGCATTACATCATGTTAATATATACCTTATTATAACAACTCCTTTCGGGATACGTACACATAATATTACAAACTAATTTTCCATAATTTCGAGAAGCTTACAGTATAATCCGGGAAACTTTCAAAATCGCACCTGTCAAAAATCATTGTAACACGTTTATCGTATCACGGTTTTTCAACCAATAATTAATTTTCATAATAAATGCGCATGGAATTTTTAGACATTAGTAAAAAACGCGATTGTCTAGTTTATATGTTAAAAAATAAAACTAATTTTAAACTATCTCGTTAATACACATGGAAAATATTAAATATAGAAATTAAACAAAGAGATCGCATATTCACTAAACTTAATGGCGTAATACATAATA
>CABFPE010000221.1:685235-713545 GCA_900660155.1 Hofstenia miamia | reverse complement strand
TTATTATTATTATTATTATTATTATTATTATTATTAACTTACTAAAAAAATCAGAAATAACTCCTATATTTAAAAAAGGTGACAACCTAAACGTTAAAAATTATAGACCCATTTGTATTACACATCCTTTTATCAAACTCTTTGAAAAACTTTTGTATGTTCAACTAAACTAATTCCTAAAATCTGAAAACATCCTATCACATAAACAATTTGGATTTCGCAATGGTCATAGCACTCAAGACGCCATTCTATCTATTACTCAACAAATACAGTCTTGGGATAAGGATAGACATAGAAATATACTGTCTAGTTCTGAAAGAATTTATCTTTGAAATGTTTAGAGCCCATTTTAATTGAACTTCAAGTTTTCTATATAAAACATCTTTTAGATCAGTAAATAATATATTTGCATAACTTAGGTGACTCATTATAAATGAATGGAAAAATTGAATTATTGCAAAGGCAGGTAGTTATGTTACTATCATTGACATACTTCTTATACCTATTGCCAATTTTCGGACTATTGCATTAATGTGTGATTCAAAATTTAGCTTCGAATAAAAAATTACTCCTAAATATTTGAAATTGTTTACAGTTGGAACCTTCACATTATTAAGATTAAGAGTTAATACTGAAACATCATAATTTGTCGTAGAGGGCTGCAAAATACAAAATTCTGTTTTACTTTCATTTATAAGTATTATTATTATTTTATATTTCCAGATCAGTGATCAGATTGATCAACAGGAATATCATGCTAAAGTAGAAAAGACAAAAAATTGAGCAGCAATTAGCAATTTGGCTGAACCTGTATAAATGTATTAACTTTCCATTAGCATAAGAATTATAGGAGTCTAGAAAAGCGGATATGTTTAGGTGGGACATATATGTACCATCAAGTCTCAATGGGTTAAAACTAAAATTCAGTTTTATTTTATGGTATTTTCCTTTACCATTATTTTACGTGTTCGTTATATATTCTTTTAATCAAAGCCGGTATTGAGCCCAACCCTTGGCCTAATATGTCTAAGATTTACACATATAATTATTGTGGTATGATGTTTGCATCTGTTGCCCCAACTAAATATGTTCATCTTAATATCCAAATTCTCACTAATAAACTAGCTTCCCACACGGAGCTAGTATACCAATTTTAGGAATCTCTGAGGCCTGGCTAACTGACATAGATTTGGACACCTGATGGCTATAAACTATTTCGCTGTGATAGGGACTTAAGTCTTGGCAACAAATCTAAAGAAGGTGGAGTGATTTTTTCATTCCAAAACATTTTAAGCCCAGAAATCGACCTGATTTAAAATGGATGAAATATTTTGAAAGCCTATGGATTGAAATATGCATTCCTCCCAAAAAAAATAAGAAAAAGACGTTCGTCAGTTGATAAATATCTCCTACTGTCCCAGTAAAGTTCACTGAAATTGAAGCTGAAATAAAATATTCTCTAAAAGAAAATAAGTCATTGATTCATTCATTCACAACTTGTATAAATTTATTTTGTGCAACAAAAATAATTTTTTCTAAACACGAACATTATAATTATCGAATCACGCGATCGTCGTGGTTAACTCCCAAAAATCGCGTATAAAACTTACATACGAAATAAAACTACTGATCACTACCGGTTATATAAAATTGCAAGGAACAAATCTAATATTAAAATGAGAGCAGCACAAAATCGGTATATGCAATCCGTATTTAGTAGAATAAATGACCCTAAACATAAGTGGGACTTCATCAACAATGTATTGAACAGAATCAAAAGTAATATACAACACCCGCATCTTATTAAAAATAGCAATAGTGGAACATTAAAAATAAAATAATTTATTTTCAAACCTTTGTATAATACAAAAAAGTATATAAATACTTATTAAGGTTTAAAGTAAATTGTTTTCTTTAATTCCACTTAGTTGCAAATTGATATTACTTAGTTACAGACTTTATTCTTTGAATATCCAACTAAGTTCTTTTCTTTGGTGATAATTCTAATTTCATTTTTTCTTAAATTCTTTAAAATTAGATTCTTCTTTAATTTCAGGTGATAATCTGTTCCACAGATCAATACAATAAGTAATAAAACAGTTCATCATGATTCTTTTTCTAAATTTAAATTTTCTATAGCACTTAGTTCTAACATGAAGTTTTGATGAAATATCTTTGTTTGATCTAATATTGAAAAATATTTGTAGTGATTTTAGTGTTTGTAGATAGTCTAATGAAAAAAGATTGTAAATTCTTCTGATGTTTTTTGATTGCTTTTTTCACATATGATAGCTAAACTCCAATTCAACATTCTTTCTTACTTATTTTTTGATCGCTTAGATAAGTTTTTTAACAAACAGATGAATATAAATATTGAGGCAGAATATACGATATCAATATCATTATTTTCCATTTAATTGGTATAAAGCTTTGTAACTTACAAAGTGTTTTGATCCCTTGTGCCATTTTTGTATTATTTAGTTCATATGTTCTTTAAATATTAATTTTTATCAAAAATAATAACTAGGTATACAATTTTATTTTCTTCTTCAATGGTTTTACTGTTTACTTGTAGGCTTAGTTTTTTATCATTTCCTTTGTTGTGGACCATGAATTTTTTTTTCAATATTAAGCTTCATTTTATTCTTATCAAAATGTAAGATAGCTCTGTCTAATGCATGGTGTAAATCTTCATTCTTGGTTGTATTTAAAAAATTTCATCAATATACTGTATGCATTTTATTTTATAATCAAATTTGATGTCATTTACATACATGTTAAACAATAGGGGTCCTAGTACTGAACCTTGTGGGATTCCATGGTAATTTATCATTGAATGAGATGTTATGATTTTAATTTTTACGTATTGCTGTTTGTTATTTAAATAGGATCGAATGAAATTTATTGCTGATTTTTCCAAATGATATATTTGTTGTAGTTTATTTATTAGGATATTATGATTAATTGAATTGAATGCCTTTGATAAATCTAGCGATGAAATGAATACACTTTGGTCTTTGTCAATATATTTTCTCCAATCATCTAAGACATGAATTAAAGCATCATTTGTTGATAAATTATTTCTAAATCCAAATTGTAATGATCGAAGTAAATTATGTTTCTCAATATAGTTAATTTCATTATATATTACTTTTTCAAATATTTTACTTAGAATTGGGAGTACTGAAATTGGTTTATAATTAATTGCATCTTCAGTATCACCTTTTTGTATAGGTATGATTTGTGCTAATTTCAAATCATTCGGAAAGATACTCTCAGAAATACATTGATCTAAAATATCACATAATGGTCTACATAATATTGGCATTGCTTGACTTAAATACCATGATGGTATTTTAGACTGCCCTTGTGATTTTTTAACGTTTAAATTTTGTGATATTTCATTAAACTGATGTAAAGCTATGAAGCAAAACTTAAATTGTTCATTATACAACAAATTATTTTGAATTTGCATTTCATTTATAGAGATATTATTGTCATTGGTATCAGTATAATCTCCTAGATTTATTAATATTTCATTAAGTACATTAGCTATCTTTTGTTGATCATGTATGCTTTCATTTTTATCCTTTAATGATGTGATCTCTGAAGAATTATTATTTTGATATAAACCTCCATTTTTGTGCTATTCATTTATTTGCAAATGGTAATTTCAAGAAATTGTGTATATCTTTTTTGCATTTGTTAGATACTTTGTTTCTAATATATTTATACTTGGTAAAATGTTTATCATTTTTATCTTTACAGTAGTTTATATACGCATTGTGTTTCAGTTTAATTAATTGCTTTGTTTCATTTGATAACCATTGCTTCCATTTAGGTAATTCATTTTGATACATATTCTTCTTAACTTTTTTTAATGGACATTGTTCATTAAAAAGATAGTTTAAATTTTTAATAAGGAATGATCCCAATTTTTCATCAACAGTTGTCAAATAATAACGTAATTTCCAATCTAAGCATAATAATTGATTTAATAAAGTGTTTTGGTCGTAGTTACTTCTGGAATGAACGTAGTGATATTCTGTTTCTATTTTGTTTGGACTAATCTCTTCCTTTTGGATTGCACATGTTAATAGATGATCTGAAATCCAACAATCTGCTACAAAGTATTCAAAATTATTTGTTTCCTTTGTATCGCAAGTAATGTAATCTATTAATGAAAAACTGTTTGTATGAATATGTGTTGGAGTACTGGTATTAATTGGTTTCATATTATAGATATCTATCATATCATGAATATTTTTACTTTCCGATGTATTGAGATAATTTTGATTGTAATTACCCATTAATATAATTGCAGTAGATATTTTTGAGGCTTTGTTAATTTCTTTAAGCATTATTTTTATAAATTCCTTATATGTTTGATTATTACTACAATAACTAATATTTATTAGCTTGGTATATCCATTTATCTTTATTTCAATCCATAAACTTTCGTATTTTGAATTCTTACAATAAATATCTGTTCTTTCTTTTGGGTTTAAGTGTTTCGGAACAGATGGGAGAAACCCTTCGCCTCTTAATTTTTTTGTTAATGCATTGTTTCAATTTTTAGTGAAAAATATTAGATTTTTATTAATACTTCGTAGTTTATCATAATTTTTAACCATGTTTCTGTAATTCAAACAATAGAGTTTAAATCAAAATTGTTTAATAGATCATAAAAAAATTTATCATATTTATTTGTAATACTTTGAAAGTTAATATTTGTGTATTTAATTTTACATTTAAGAAGATCTATTTTTTCTTTTAATTGCATGAATGAAATAATATCTTTGTTATTAGGGGTGGATTTATTCATACTTAGTCTTTAATCTTGTAATTTGTAATTGCTCTTTATATAGAGGACATTCTTTGTTAAATGTACTATGATTTGTTGTGTTGTTATTATGCTTATTGGAGTTAAAACAGCTTATGAAGCAATGCTGTTTTTTGATATTTTTGTTTGGACATTCTATGTAATTATGATGTTTCATGCAAAACATACAATTATTAATATCATTTAGACATAAATTTTTTTGTGACCAAATTTACCAAATGCGAACATATTTTGACGTATAAATGATCACTGACATGCAACTTTGTAAAACCAAATCTTATTCTATTATTTAGAAGTATTTGAAGATAGCTTTTTTACAATTGTAATATTTGTTGGTGTATGAAAATACTAATGAAAATTCTTTCTCTTTAATTTCATGGAATAATTTAACGTTTCCTTCAAATAATTTTTTTTTGAAATAATCAAAGTCTTCTACATCTTCATACAATGGAATACCTGATCATGTTATCTTAGGCATGAATTTAGTGTAATAATTTTAATTTTCGATAGTTCTTTCTCAATAATCTTGGTTTCGTAATCACTAGGACATTGCGGAATAATGTCATTTTCATTTGAAATTGAGAGGTGATCAATTATTGCATTACTATCATCAATATTTTTGATAATTTTTTTCGACATTGCCTACTAATTTTTCCCATTCTTTGGCATTTAGTTTGCCATCTTTCTGTTGTAATAATTTGCTTGACACTATGATTTTTGATTTGTGTACTTGTGCGGTAGGTGAAACTTTTGGGTATATTTATCGGGGAGATACTGTTGTGTTTTTACACCTGAAGTACTATCGCTTAGACAATCCAAAAATTCCTTCTTAATTTTAGAAATTAAATTGGAGCATTCGATCTTGGATTGATTTGATATTTCGAATTCATTAATTATAAATTCTGAATTTGTAAATGAATTTAATAGATTGGTAAGTTTTTCCTTTGCAGGACCTTTAATAACATTGGAATAAAGCATTATACACAATATAATATATGCATTAAATGCCAAATATGAGAATTGACTTACATAAACTTTCCCACATTACCATTAACTAAATCCAAGGATATTGCTAATGCATTCAATGATCAGTTCATTAACCTAGGCAAATACTTGGGACCTCCGGTCCTACTTACACTTGAAAAATCTAACAACAAACTCCCTCGAAATTATTTTTCATTGCGATTTATGACTCGATACGAAGTCCTTCAAGAAATAAATAAGCTAAAAGTTAATAAATCAAGAGGACCTTCTGAAATACCGGCATGATGTATTAAAGATTGTTCAAAATTCATTAGCTGTCCTTTATGCCATATCATCAATCACTGCATAAAACTAAATACCTTTCCATCAATTAGCTAATGGTTCTCCCATATATAAAAGAGAAAACCCTCTAAAATGTTGCATTTACCGGCCTATTTCAATCATCTCGCTTTTTGCAAAAATCTTCGAAAAACTAATAATTGACCAAATAAACACTTATCTCCATAACGAATCAATTCTTTCGCAAAGCTCATTCCACCTCTGATGCTTTACTTTATTCTACTGAAAATTGGAGATCTGATCTTGATAATAAGAATTTTGTCACAATTGTCCAAAGCATTAGATTCCATTGATCACTATATTCTTCTTAAAAAGTTACAATACCATGGTTTCGACTCTAATAGTATAAATTTAGTAAGGTGCTACTTAAGTGATCGTTTTAAAGAGTAAAGGTAAATTGTATATTTTCTAAATGGGGTAAAACTTACAAAGGTGTTCCACAAGGTACTATTGTAGGGCCTCTATTTTTCTCGTTGTATGTAAATGATTTAAAGGGTAATTTAAGCAATTATTGTGGAATAGTGCAGTATGCTGACGACACGTGTTTACACACATGATAATCAAATAGAAACATCAATTAGTAAGTTAGAAGTCCATCTGTCTCAACTGCTAAAATATTTTAATATACACCATTTAACTGTAAATCCCTCTAAAACAGAATTCTGTGTTATGTCTCCCTTTCACAAAGATAATGAATAACACATTTTAAATTTTTCGGGGTCAAAAATTACTCAAGTCGAATCGAATATCTTGGAGTAACAATCGATAAATTGAACTATTCGAGTCACAAAATCGATGTTGGTTAAATCTCTAGTATTAAGTAATTGTAGATACTGTAATGTTTTATTTAATGGCATGAACCACTCATTAATAAATAAAATCGACTCACAAATTAAATTGGCAGCAAATATTCATAATGATAATTACTCGACACGACTAGGAGCGACAAAAGTTCATTTTCTAATCATGACGATGCTTCACATTTCATAAGATACTTCTCATTAATAAAATTATGGGATATTTCAAATCAGCATTCACCTTACAGTAAACTACAATTCCGGGTTTATGCACATTCAACTTATAATTCGAGGACTTCTAAATTCAAAAAAGTGAAGTTTAAAAAAAACTTTCTTAAAATTCATTTTTAAACTCAGCAATTGAACTATGGAATAACCTACCAATTTAAATAAAGCGAATCAAAAATCGCAGGAAATTTAAGTCAAATCAATGACTACCTCCGTAAGCAACATATCCCTAAAATCGGGTCTAAGTCATGGAAAGGATTTCAGTTTTTCAAAAAATATCATTAGTCAAAATAATTAGCAATAAACTAGGTAAACTGTAAATTCGGCATCCATGTTTTTGTTGTGTTTTATTGTTTTTGTACTTCATGTTATTATTGACGCATTAAGTGTAGTATTAGCAGCTTTTGTTGAGGTGTGTGTTTCATTATGCCAATGTACTACATTTAGTAAGAAATTCTATTCTATTCTATAAAGAATTAATTAGGATAGATTAGTCTGGACTGGTTAAGCATTCAGTTAGAATAAAAAAATTCGAAATCCGGTCTGGTCGGGATTGTTTGCATGCCATAATTATTACTATTGTTTTTGTTACTTTTTAGTTATAGTATTATTAAATTTGAAAAAATAATTCTGTACTGTCTAAACGAAAGGCGTTTCAAAAATCAATATGAAACAACAAATACTGCAGAGTATTTGGAGCAAATTTGTTGGGTGGGGAAATATGGAGCAGTCGAATAAAAGATGTGTTGCAACATGAGTCAGAGTTGAACACTTGATTCTGGAGTGGGGTGGCGAAGTTTCCAAATGTCTGTCTCATTTCGACATCTAGACCATATCTCATTAAAAATTATGCTCAGAAATAACTTTCATGCAAAAAAAGTTTAATATTTAATGTTTTAACCATTATACGTCGTTTGGGGTGCTTCTGTCACCCCGCAGTCCTTAATTACGTTGCTGAAAGACGGGAAATTCCGGTAAACCAACAAAAACTTATGACTTTTTATATCAACCTAAATGCCTAATGATGCTAAATAGCAGCAATGTTAGCAGCTTTATTTACAATATTAACAGCATTTCTATGATTATCGCCATATGGGGTAACTTTATAACCCCAAGTTATTTGATCTAACAAATATTAAGAATACTGTATTATATCAAATCATTTTAAATCTTACGTTGCATACAAGCAACTCTTCTTTCAAATTTCTAATGTTGTTTGTAAATAATTGAGAAAGTTGGTGATGAATCTCTTTCAATCAAGATTCAAGTAATGAAGATATTTTTATGATGGTAGTTCACCTGGATTAGGAAATTTTGAGCTCTAATATTGAGCATGAAATATGTTTCTATTTTCACAGTGATATTCATTCAATTTTTAACCTGTGACCCGACTTAGCCTGTCTAACAATCACAGAAGGATTACTAGCATAATACGCTCAGAAATGTTTTAGCATAAAAAACAATAAAAGGAACCAGACAAAATCAATAAAAAATACAAGTATAACTAGAATCTATTAGTCTTTAAGAATTTTAAGGATTAAAGGGTTTGACTTCTTAAATTGTTCCTTAATTCTGTTAGTGTTCTTCCTCTCTAACAATTATGAATAACAAGCGACCCGATTTGTCTAAGAGTGCCGAGCAACTCCACCTGTGTATTTTTTTACTTGATTGTCGAGCGAGTTTTCCCGGAACCACCCTGAATGATATACAGAAATATTAATGCAGTATTAGGTCAAATCCGGAACGTCTTGGCAATGCTGGACTACAATTATGTCGACGGTCTAAATTAAATGTCAACATTCACCCTCGTTTGAAAAGAGGCATCATGAAAAGTATGTTTTTATGATGTGTTTTTGCACTTAACAAATTACCATAAATGTGAGAAATTACACTGATTGGTGCATAAAATACAGAAATTACTTTTTCTCAAAGCAGTCACATTGAAACAAGCTAGCTTATATCTAAATCAGGTTTATAACATTGCTATGGACATTTGGTTAACTTCATGCCATCTTGTAAATTATTTTTTGACAAATTGTTGGCACTTTGCAAAAAAATCGAATCTCTATATATGAGAAAACGTGCAAAATTCATCAGTTAGCATTATATCTCACAACATTTCAATTTGGTCATATTTGATCAAAGATAAATGTTCTTTATTTTTGATATCTTTAATGTATCTCAATGAATACAATTTACCACAAACTTCATAGAAGAAAAAACGGGAAAATGAACAAACGATAAATCTTTATTGCACTGGTCGCAAGTGTCGGAGATAGTCACGTGAGTTTCTCGTTAACATGATCAATTTTGCTCTCAAATTGTTTGCATCGCTCTTGCTATTATTTAACAAGAATAAGATTATAAAATAAGTGTATTGAATGAGAGTAAAAAAATCTGCATAAGCAAATGAAGAAGCAGAACTATAAATTTGCCTGGGCTCGGCTCGGCTCGGCTTGGTACGTTAGAAGCTCGACTCATTGACAAGTCTTGTAGTAATAATTGTATTAATCCCTGTATCAAATACAGGCTTGGCATGTTTTAAACAATGTTTAAAACAGTTTTTTCACAGTGTTTTTTAATGTTTTTTTTCTAATTTATATAGGAAAATAATTTTTGGGTTTCGTCCATTCGTACTTTTATAACCGATTTTCTACTAAAAAATAGTAAAACTTGCATTACGTGCATGAAACGAAAAATGTATGTTGATAAGTTTATCGTAATTCAATGCTTGTCACTATATGTGTTTTTAGCAAAATTTGCGTACCTTAAGCTGGTTCTGTCGAAAAGCAAAAAAAACATTGTTTTAAACGTTTAAAGCAACCCTGATAAAATACATGTGTGACTATATACGTCAATGGATGAGTGACTCTATGATATTAAAGAAGACAAGGTTTCCACTTGAAAAAGAACTGAGAAAATGCTTTTTCTCATTCAATTATTTACAAAATACTACAAAAAGTGTTACAAGCTTTCAAATTGTGTTGTAAACCGCATGCTATAAGTGAAAGAATTTATGTAGATTGAACACAATTCTTTAAATTTATATTATATTAAATAATATAGAATTTTAAAAATAACGGACGTAGAAGGGTTAAATAAATTCCAGGCTTACCGTTGTGTGAGTTTTTTTACATCTAATTTTTTAATAACAAAATATTGTGGGTTCTTTTAATTACAAAAGATAGTCATTAGGTATTGCATTTGAATGTATTCGATTCTTAAGCTGCTGAAGAACTTGCAGTAACAACAACTACAGCCAGCTCAACAGCCTTTCTATAGAAGCAAAGAGAATATTGTGGAATAGAATTTCGCAAAATTTTAAATTTATTATTGAAACTATAAGAAATAAGCGGATGCTACAACAAGGGCTTTGTCTCGGGGCAAATGAACTATGTTAAGTGCTCTTTGGCATGTACACAATGAACTCATGCTTCGAGAGTAATTATCTTACGCGAGAACAGATGCTACATAGAGTGCATTTAACTTAAGTGTTTTCTCTAGCGCAAAAGCCCATTGTGTAACATCCGCTATGTTATGAATATTCATTTGTTCTATTTAATATTTCTATTATTTTGCTATCAATTAGTGTAGTTCAGGCTTTCACTTATGAAAAAATTTGTTATCACACTAGTCTTGTTTAGAAAAACTACGATTGCAAAAAAATACTTATAAATATTTTATCAAATTCAATTAAATGAAAACAATAACCACTATTTCGGTATTTAGGCATATACATCATACATATATAGCTAAACGTGATATCAGTACGTCTACATCTGTAAGCGAAATAATATTTGTACAAATATTAACGTTCTGCAGGACAATTCAGTCCCATACGACTGGGATTTGGTACTAAGTATTTCAGTGGGACTGAGATTAACAAGTGTGTGGACCATAAATAAACTAGTATCACGAATTTGAGTATTTTACTCCAAATTATTGCCAAATTTAAATTTTGTTCACAATAGAAGTCATGAAATGTAACCATGGGACTGACATGGGAAGAAACTATGACAAAAATGCAACGGGATTAAGTGAGACTAGGATCAATATAATTATGGTTCATCCTGGTGAATGGGAGAGGGGATAGTTAAGCTTCTGCTTCTAGAGCCATGGACATAGCTTGCTTCAACCAAGCGATTCTTCAGTCAAAACTTTTAAGTTATTTGTGTAAGTCATGACAAGACTATTTTTTATAAGCAATAAATTGCAAAATTTCTCTAATTTCAACCAGAATGTTCAAGGTTTTCAGAATTTTTCACCTTTAAGAATTAACATCTTGCGCAAAATACTTCATACTCATCTGCGTGGTATCATTTTTAAATGGTCTAATGTTTTGATCTCGCAATTTGAAATTTTACAAAGTAAGATAAATTTAACTGTTCACAAATGTATTGATTATTTTCTATGTATAATCATGGCCTACGTAATTTACGTATAATTCATACCAACACAATTATACCCAGTTTATTTGACTATGCTTAACTTACTCAGCTATCAATAAAAAAAATTTGACAATATTTGTAAATCTTAAGTTCGCTAGAAACATCTTGAAAAGCTATTTTATGTATTTTGAAAACTCTTATTGCCAAAATTGTATGTAGGAGACTGTTTGCGGCCTCACACTCATAAGAAGTGCGCCACTTATAGTAAGATCATATATCAGTAACTCATGAGATTATAATTTCTATATGTACATGACATAAATAACGCAATAGAAAATGTTTGAGGAGTATAATTATGAATATTTTGTTGCTTGACAGGTTTATGCAAAACAATCAATATCTGTGAAACATAAAAATGACAAATTAAATAAATAATTATATATTCAGTAAGCATTTGCAAGAAATTCAAGTTTACACCGATCACACACTACTTGTGAGGGTGTCAAGAGAAAGAAAATACTCAAGCAATAATCTTTCATTTCTATATTTGCATGGTTGTACTCTTTCAAAAATCTCTATTGGATTATTCAGAAATTATATTTTTACTATATTACTACGATGGTATTATATATTGCATCATATCGAGTTGATTGAACAATTTCAATAAGGCAAAAGCAGTTATTCTATTTCATAAAATACAGGATGTAAGGGAAACAAGCATTAATTCTGAGGTATACATGGGCACTAGTAAAACTAACGTGAAACAATATTAATTTTCAAGAGCATAAATTCCACAAAATTTGCACAACATTTTACAAAGCCAGCTATAGTCAAGAAAATTGCATTGATCACATAACACTATTCCCAAGCTCTTACGTGATCCAATTATAAACAATATAATAAATTTAAGTATCTAATTTCATCAACACCGACTGGATTAATCAATTACATTTTTAACGGATATGGAGGCAGGATTTCAAAAGCAGAGCTAGTCAGACAAAGTGATTATTTAGATAAATGACCACCTGCATCTCGTGTCATGGCAGACAGAGGATTTAGGGGACTGAAAATCGAATTACAGTTAATAGGATGTAAACTTTTTCAAACTCGCAGTAATTTTGGAAGTCCATGTTTTGCTGCTGACGCTATTTCAAATAAAGCCATCGCAGCCACATAAGCATTGCCCTACTGTATCATGTGTAGATTATTTTTTGTAAAAATGCATGTGGATTAGTAAACATTTAAAATACCATTTGTAAAGCTTACTTTTATTTATTTATTTATTTAAATTGTATGCAAAATTAAAAAAGTGAAAGGAATAAAAGCACAGCCATACATAATTGCAATACATATTCTCAGGTTTTTTCAGTTTTTTATGTAAGCAATTGCAGCAATAAGTAAAAAGACAATACCCTAAAAATAACTAGCTATAATTTGTTCAATAATTATTAAAAACCCATTCTTTCAAAAAAATTCACAGTCATTTATCAGTGAAATAACATTCTTTGTCCAACAAACTGCAACAAGTCGGGTGATCTACACAGAGTAGGCCTTTTTCTTTCCTGGAAAATAGCATTTGGCACTAAATTTATCTGGAAATTCTGAAATCTATAGAGTAAATTCTGAAGACATGTTATTGAAGTTATGTGTCATACAAAGTCAACCGTGGTTCAAAAACTCCATCTGAAGAAAGTCCAATGAACGCAAATTCAGCTGAGAGTATTATATATCTAAATCCACTATCAGTAAATATTTCCCTCAATCTTGTAATTAGTAGCTACAACATCAAGTCGATGGTTTCTTCACCGTAATTTCACCTGGAAGACCTCTTCATTTTTGTATTTGGCACACTTGCATTTAAAAAAAAGAAAAATTGTGCGAAGACGAGTTTAGCATCTATTTGAGGTATGTTCTTGAACCTGCTGGCATGCCTACGAAGTGTGTATGCAGCAAAGAGTTCTCCATTGCACATGCACTCTCTTGCCCCATTATTGCAAGACATCATAATGAATTGAGTGACATACTATCTGAAGCATTATCTGAAATTTGTATCGATGTTAAAAAAGAACTGCATCTCACACAAATAATAATGGAGTCCATGACATCTTCTTCTAACACCTCTGATGGAGCTAGACTAGACATCACTACCGTTGGATTCTGGAGCTATGGCCACCGCACATTCTTTGATGTAGGGCATTCAACTCTTGCGCAGCCACCAATGCTCAAAGAACTGCAGCAGAAACTTTTAGAACCCATGAAACTGAGAAAACAAGGCAGTACCAACAGAGAGAGAGAGAGAGAGAATAACTAATAATGAATAACGAATTTATTTAACATCAACCAATTACAGGGATGTACAAAATTTGAAAGTACACAAATAACATAGAATAAAATAAATTGAATGCATATAGTTAACAAAATAAGAGTGTTTTTCTACAAACTACTTAACACTTTTGTTGCCAGATTGAGTAAATCAACCATGAGCATTCTCTTTCATGGGCCTTTTTCATATTCCTTAGAAAAATCAAAGTATTTACATTTCAGGATATCGTAGCTGTGCTATCTTAGTTATAAAGAGTCTTTTGGGGGTCCGTGATTTAATTTATACTTTATAACTCTGTTAATGAATGAATTTCTGAATGCTTCTGTTTTGCATCGTATTGGAAGCAGATATTCGTCAGATCGTGTAACTGTTTTCTCTTTCACTTGCTTCTTAAAGATGGTAAATAGAGGATGTCTTTTATTATTGCATATTTTGGAGTAAAGTTTTATATCTTCTGTATTTAATAAATCTTCAATATAAATTATTTTTGAAGTAAATCCTTTATTAAATGATCTTCTTAAGTAGCCATTAATGTGTTTGATTGCATTCTTATCGCTTCCATAAACTGACAAACCATAACGTATTTTAGATAATGCCAATGATTCAAAAACTTTATCTTGGTCCTTTCTAGAGTAATTGTTTAATTGAAGATCTTGAAAAATATAATTTAATCTTTTCAATGATTGTAGTAATTTTTTGACATGAATTGTGAATTTTAGTGATTTCTGAAAAATAACTCCAAGGAGATTAACATGATCAACTGTCTCATAACTTAATTTATTGAAATTACATTTACAGATTGGGGTATGATTCAGGCAAAATCGAATATGTTTTGTTTTCTTAGTATTGATCTTCAAGTTATTAATTGAGGACCATAATGCAATATTTTCTATTTCTTCCTTTAAGCAATCATTCGTCTTTTCAGGGTGGTAAGTATAACAAGGTATTAGCTTAGTTGTGTCATCAGCATATTTTAGGGTAGTGCATTCATTTTTAACTGAACGTAAGTCATCAGAATCCATGCTATAGATATGCGGACGACCAACAGTCTCTTGCGAGCATCCCAATTCAATGGATAACAATGGACATTCCAAATCATCCCAAATTAATCTTTGTTTTCGATTTGTACAGAAATTATACAGCCATTGTATTATGTATGGGTTGTCAATGAACTTAGAAAATTTGGATGCTGCAATTTCCTGATCTAATTGATCAAATGCTTTACTAAAATCGAAAGCTATAGTATGCATTCCATCAATATTTTTAGACTCTAATCCTTTTAATATTAAATATTGTGCTGTTATTAAATGATCTAGTGTTGAGTATTTTTCTTTATAAGCAAATTGTAATGGATCACCTCGTTCTCTTATGTTTTTTACAATGTATTCACTATGAACACATTTTTCAAACAATCTAGCAGATATGGATGTAATGGATACGCCTCTAACATCATCATTTCTAACAGTATTTGAAGCTTTAGGAATTGGAATTACATTGGAAATCTTATAACATTTAGGAAATTCGCCTGTTTCTAAAGATAAATTCCAAAAATGATGATATGCCGGCGCCAATATATCCCAATATTGTTGAAAAACCCAATAGTTAATACCACTTGGACCAGATGATGTTTTCTTACAATTGCGAATAACTCTAGATACTTCATTTAATGTTAGATAAGGCTTGGTTCCACTTAACTCCATTTCTGGGGGATCTTNTCATTTTTAACTGAACGTAAGTCATCAGAATCCATGCTATAGATATGCGGACGACCAACAGTCTCTTGCGAGCATCCCAATTCAATGGATAACAATGGACATTCCAAATCATCCCAAATTAATCTTTGTTTTCGATTTGTACAGAAATTATACAGCCATTGTATTATGTATGGGTTGTCAATGAACTTAGAAAATTTGGATGCTGCAATTTCCTGATCTAATTGATCAAATGCTTTACTAAAATCGAAAGCTATAGTATGCATTCCATCAATATTTTTAGACTCTAATCCTTTTAATATTAAATATTGTGCTGTTATTAAATGATCTAGTGTTGAGTATTTTTCTTTATAAGCAAATTGTAATGGATCACCTCGTTCTCTTATGTTTTTTACAATGTATTCACTATGAACACATTTTTCAAACAATCTAGCAGATATGGATGTAATGGATACGCCTCTAACATCATCATTTCTAACAGTATTTGAAGCTTTAGGAATTGGAATTACATTGGAAATCTTATAACATTTAGGAAATTCGCCTGTTTCTAAAGATAAATTCCAAACATGATGATATGCCGGAGCCAATATATCCCAATATTGTTGAAAAACCCAATAGTTAATACCACTTGGATCAGATGATGTTTTCTTACAATTGCGAATAACTCTAGATACTTCATTTAATGTTAGATAAGGCTTGGTTCCGCTTAACTCCATTTCTGGGGGATCTTTCTTTGTATTTGAAAATTCGTTTCTACAACTACGTTTTGCTAAGTCGATATTCAGGAAATATGGATTGAATTTGTATTTGATTATTCGTTTATCATTAAATTTTCGATTTGTTACTCTATCAATATCTGGCCACCAACATTTTAATCCTAATCTATTAATACTTTCAACTTTAAGCTTCTTAATTCTTGCAATGATTTTGTTTGCTTTTGAAACGTTTCGTTCAAAATTAGTAAGTACTTTATATAAGGCGTAATCCAAGATGGATCACGATCGCTCATTATAACCCTACGTTTTGGAAAGCAAGAATCGAATATTGATTTAATTGTGAAATCCAACAATACAGCAGCCACGTGAGGATCACTTATAAATGATATAGAAGATAAGTTTAAATTGTTCATTTCATAACAAAATCTTCTTTTGAACGTAAAGGAGGTGTCATAGAAATATGCGATGGATTTTATTGATGGTAATTGTTTTTTACCTTTTAAAAGTAGTCTAAGATGATCCGTTTTTGCTGTTATGTCCAGCTGTTCTAATTCAATATTTGTCAATAATATATCTAGTTTAGCATTCAGTCTTGTAGGTGGTGAATCAACAATTGAAAGATCTGTGTCTGATATAATCCTTGAAAGGTTCAAATGATTGTAATCTCCTCCAATAATCAATTTAGGATCTTTATAATCAAGAGTAATATTATTATATGTTGATGTTATATAATGAATTACTTGATAATTTTTTTAGATTTTGGTGGAAAATACGTTAAGTTAATTACATAGGTGTCTTCAGATTTAGGGTGATTACAATATAGCCATTAACTTTCCAGATCACATCTTTTGTCTACGATGTGCGCACTTATACAATTTAGAACGTATAGTAAAACGCCACCACCGCGATGTAATTAATTGCAATTTCTTTTTCTACAACAACATATTTCCCTATCACAACGAAATAATTTATAACCTTCTATGGCAATAAAATGATCCGGGATTTTCGATGATAGGAATGTTTCGCTTACAAGGCAGATATCAATGTTTAATTTATATGTCTCTACGACTTAATAATTAAGAGATTTTCTATTGGACGTATTCTTCTTCTTTAAAGAGCAGATATTTACTAATAATACATTTGGTAAAATGATATCTGAATTTAGTCATATTTGTGGGGGAGATGAACCCCAATCAATCCTATTACAAAGATTTTCCTTTTGATTCAAATAAATAAGGCAAGAATTGGAGAAAGCATTATGTGATGATGCAGCATTTTTGTAAATTGTATTTGTTGAATTTATACAATTGATTCACTGATGCTTTGAGCTTTCTTCCTTTTTACTACAACTAATTATAGGATGGTTTTCATTACAAAAGGCACAAGAAGGTTGTGTGGATTTACATTGTATCTTAGTGCGATTGAATTTACAGCAATTTGTACATTGTCTAGGTTTAATAATGTCTTTTACTTGACATATTTTGTATCCATACTGAAGATGTCCATGTTTTATAATTTGCTCACGAACAGAAGCAGACGCTAAAAAAACAACATTGTAGTCTCCACTTTTCAGTTGATACGAATATAAAAAAGATATATCTTCTCTTTTATTGATATGATCTTGCAACCAACTATTGTTCTTCACTAATTCCTTAAGAAGAGTTGTTTTATTAGGTTTCCCTAAAATTGCTGGTGTATAAGATAGTTGAATGCTTGGTTTTAATTGCTCTGAGACATGACTTTTATATCCGATGCTCTTTATTTCTTCAATTACAGTATCAATGTCACCTTGTTTAGAGAAGTTAAGGACAATAGAACCATTCTTTTTTCCGTAACTGTTTATTAGTCCAGGCGAGTTTTCATTCAGTTTCTTAGAGAGAACATTCTCAAATTTTTTTCGTATTTTCACGAGTAACAGGATTGTCCTGCACTTTGACAATTAATTTTCTAGATGTTTGCATCTTATGCAATACCTTATAGCCTTTTAGAGCATTTGCGTAAGAATTTTGTGGAGTTGGGACATGAGTGACATGGGGAACTTGATGTTGTAATTTGTCAGCAAGAGTTCGAATAATTTCATTTTAACATTCGAAATGTTCTCTAGAATATCGTTTTGGATCTTACTGGTGATTTGTCCTTGCTTGCGAAGACATCCTTCACCAATTTTGAAATATTGTCTAGGGGATCAATAATACTTTCTAATGAAAGATTTAGGGACGACATTTATCTAATAATTAGATAATGTACAGTTAAAATTACTTATCTTTGATTGATTTCTTTGATAATCGTTAGAGAAATTTCCCACGCAAGAGAGAGAGAGAGAATAATGAATAACGAATAACAATTTATTTTCAAAACTAAATACACGTTTTGATTAAAATTACAAAGTAAGAAATAGTAAATGTACAAATAAAAGTAAATTAAGTAATAAAGGAATTTCTAATAAACGAACAAGAAAAAGAATATAAAAAGAAAAAAGAGAGAGAAAGTGGAAAATTCATTTTGGTCCATAATTAACAATGTATTTCATAATTCTGTAGATGAATGATTTATTTAAAGATTATGTTTTGCTTTTCTTGTGTTGTAAATATGTTTCTGATCTTTGTTGTTTTCAAATGAGTTTTCTTAGATTTTTAAAAACTTCATATAATGGGTGACGTTGATTTACACATATTCTTTATATGCTTTGATTTCTTCATTCTTTAAAAATTGTTTCATGTTTATTTGTTTAGAGTAATATCCTTTGTTACGTGCACTGTTTAAATACTTTCTTAATCAATTTAGTGCATTGAGAGCTAAAAATTGTGCACGCCTCATTTATACCATTGGTGTTCAGTGCATCTGGTGGAGCATCGTCGCTCACTGAAAAGTGTCTAAAACAACTTTGTGGTTTAATCTCCGATAAAAGGCATACCGACTATTCCATAACCTGCGACTGGATAAGATGCAAGCTTGGCTTCTTCCTGTTACGAAGCATGATCCTCTACATTTCTAAGAAAATGAAATGAATGACTTCTTTGCTTATGTATATTATTGAGCAAATGACGTCAAACCAAATGCAATAAGGTAATGGGATCTGAAGAAATTTAGTTGAATATTGATAAAAATATAAAAAATTTTAATCTGGTCACAATATTTTCTAAGACAGGCAGCTCTAAAGTAAATAATTATGACATTTATTCGTATTTTAAATTTTAGGGGACTTTAAGAAAAGCTACTAAAATATTTTGATTCAGTTATTGAACAGCTTAGGCCTACAGTGTACATGTAAAAAGCACGACACTCATGGACAGTAAACTATATTCAAACCCAGACTGAAAAATTTTTCAATTCCAATCCCGAAATCAAAAAATAAATACGAATTACAAAACATTGTATAGATGTATAATAGCACACTCAATGGCTTTCTTATTACGTATGCATTTTAGTTTTAAATCAAACTTAACTACATGCATAATGGGCGGGTTTTTATTGGCAGGGGCTACGGATCAGACACGGGCCGTAGTTCTACCCAAAATTTATACATTTCTCAATACTTATTACCCTTGCACATAATTGATGAGTTAGCAAAAGTTATTTTCTTCACATTTAACATGACAGGAATATGAAAATAACTACTACTATAGCAGCAGGATAATTTTTGAATAGCTCAATAGGGAATTTTAAAAAGTATATTATTTGAAAAAATGCACGCCAATGCAAATAAAAACATACAAAAATTATTCGCTTGAATAATTTTCCTTCCCTAAGACACGCACAGGTCGGGTAGGAGATATTTGTAATTTCACGATATTTGCAGATCGAACTTCATGTACATTACAATTTTTAAAATGGTGTGAATATTAAATGATTTGCAAATACGTAAAATTATGCGTTATAGCATATTTTTAAGGCATGAATAGCCCAGATCCCAGTTGTTATTTTATAATCTAATTCTGTAAACTTATATTTTGAAAGAATTACTGAATGACATTTCAGAAAGATTTTACCTAAATATTACTCTACATATACTTTTTTGGCATGGTAAATAATGATTGTTTCTGCGATTTTAGTATTAGAGCTTTTCATGGTCATATTAAAATTTTCTGATCTTGGTTGATGTATGTGTATAAATTTCTGATCTGAGGTGTAGCGAAAGGTGTTCATTAATTCTCGTATAAATGTCGCTTAGTTTCTCAGATATAGGAGTATTTACATTCTTCACAATCATATTATACAATTGATGGAACTAGACATTGTTGAGGGTATCTTTGTTCGGGAAAATATCTTGAGTTTCTAAGGAGTACAATATTAGTTGTATCACTGATTTTTTTAATTGTTATATTAATGGCCGAAGCATCTGATTTATGATTTTAATGTTTGAATCGATGTATGGTATCTTCCAATAAATAGGTTTAAGTACGTCTCTTACTTCATGTTCTTCTTTATGAGCTGACTGCTTTATCAATCTATTTTTTAATAATTTTATGTGAGTAACTATTTTTCTCCAAGATTTTATTATTTATCGAATCAATTTCACTTTCATAATCAGCTGAAAAAATACTAAAGGAACCATATACATTATTATTTCATGTATTTTGCAAGTCACACGTGTTGCAAAATGGTGCCATGCTTATTCAGGCAAAATATATGAGGGCTGGCAATTTAATTGCTTCAATCATCATAAATTCAATATTTGGCAGATTTGAAATTCCACCAGGTGTTGTTATTACTCCCACCCTTGATCTTGGAAATGATACCTGTGGAACAATCGCCTATATCAAGATTCAAGTCACAATTAGAAAATACCGGTTTCACTGCTATAATGGAAGGAAAGGAGGATGGACATTTAATCGGCATTGTATGCCAAGTTACGAAAATGTCAAGCAATATCGGCTGCAGTTGAGAGATGTTTCTCTATGTTGAGAAAGCTCTTAGCTTATAGAAATCTTAACCGCAATAATATATGGAAATGTACGTGCTGCTGTTAAAATTTAGTCAAGTAGTTACTTTAAAAAATTGACTTTATTATGTAAAAGTTTTTGCATTTGTTATATATCTGGTCCTCAGTAACAGAAAAACATTTTATATTGCTTAAATGGATCATTTTGAAAAATGGATTGTTACATTTAGGGCATATTTTACTAAATTCTGTCATACTGTGTCAAAAAAATACGGTCATATTTTGTTTCTTAAATCATATTTCTGGTTGTCCTAGTAATAATCAAACAAAATATTATCCAGTATCCGGCAATCTCATTATCCGGTATATTCAATTAACTATCCGGATCCCATTCCTAATTTAGTTGAAAAAGGCATATTTAACGAATAGAAAACCTTTCTGAGATAGATTTTCAATTTGTGAAACAACTAAATGTATTCGATTTTTAATTCAATCTACGGAGGATTTTGGAGTTATAACCATTCTCTAGATATATGTAGTATTTCAAGGTTTAATTTTTAGATTCGATTTGTTTTTTAAATAAACTACACGTAATCTAAATCTACGCCATGGTTTACATTTGTTCAACGACTCTTCTTTTCCAATGCAATCTAAATAAAAAATATTTGACACTTTTTGTGTTCCCAGACGTTTTGAAAAGTAAATGTTCTATGAAATTTTGTATGTGCATTTGTGGCTGTTTTTGTATTGTTTCTTTAACACTACTTAGAATTGTACAGTGTTAGATATTTTACAAAGCCATTCTAAATATATATACATTTTCTTTCTTTTTCTTTGATTTTTTGAGATAATCAGATAAAATTGTAACATAAGTTTTTTAACATTTCATTTACCATATTCAGACACGAATTAAAAAACCTAATTGACAACGGCTTCTTTTACCTAACTTTTTTGCAGAAATTTTAATTAATTAATACTTTCAGCATTCAGAGAAAGTTGAAAATGTTTTTCCAATGCTACACAATTATTTATTGTCGCGGCCCATACATGACTTGTCTCGGGTACAAAACGTGGACTATGATATTGACAGGATTTTCTCCAAAGTCACTGTCGTTATGATTATATTGCAGATCTCACAACACAAAATTGATAAAACAGGTGATTTAAGAATCAACGCGGAGCCTGCTTCATGAATTTATTATTCGATAGTAAGATTTCAATTCTATACAATTCAAGTTCCGTAAATGCAAAAATAAGTCTGATTTTATATCACTAATCAATGCTAATAAAACAAGAAAAAGAATGAAAAACAAAATCAACAATATATTTTTTATGTTATTTTTGTTGTATTCGTTTGTTAAACATCTTGATTTGTCCACTGTATCGTTTAACGAGGTGCATGCAGTATATGAACAATCTAAACTTGGCCTAAACTTGGCAATGTTCTCTTCCCACGGGCAAGGAAGCATTGCCTTTTTGTTCCTATATTAGAGTATGACAATAATATTAAATTATTAGCATTTAAATTAGACAGTCTTCATATAAATTAATATTCAAATATTGAAAATTACAAGAAAGAAAATCATTTTACTCAATTTTGATAAATTTTCCATCATTGTTTTGATCTAGAAATAAATAATTGAAAATGTCATTAAAATATGAAGGAAAATGTTTACAGGCACGAATCGAATCCTGATTGAAATTCACCTCGAGAATGACAGGTTGCATTTTTGTATTATCTTCAGTCCATTTTGCCATCATATCTATACCATAAAGTGCCCTAGAATTCGGCAAGTTCATTAGACCAAATGGATAACCACGCCCCTGACAGGCCTTGACGAAAAGCTCTCTAATTGCTTGATGGGAGTCCTAGTAAGCATTGGCGTACACTGAATTTAGAAAATATAAAAAATAATTGAATAAAATTACAAAATCAAAAAACAATTTGTGAGGGCTGCAATACAATACGTAGACTTATACAAATAACGGCATAACGGGAACTTGGAAATCGGCTTAGTATTTGACATTCAACATAGTAGCAATGATATTGTATCCATTAGAAAGAGATCATGCAACTTGAAAAGATAGCGTGAATATATATAAATTTTCATTTAAAGCAACAATAACAACTTGTGAAATATGTTATGATCATCATCAGAATATACTTAGCTCATGCCAACTTAGGCTTTCAAATTGACATATTACATTGCAAAGCAATATCATAAATTTAAGACAAGTTTTTTATATATTTCAGCCAATCAATAAACAACTAGTAAAGAATATAAATAAGAAATACTTATAGATTAAAAAATGATGAAATTTGAAATATATTTTTGCCTACTTTGGCATTGTCCTCAGTGGTAGACAGAAAGAATGAAAATTACTTCTCCAGTTATAATTAAGTTCATTCATAGAATATATAGATACCTATCTAGGCATGTAAAAATATTAAAATCATTACATTATGTCTTCATAAGTAATTTGAAAACATTTTGCGTCTCCACTACTGAGGAAGATTCCGCTCTGAACGCTAAAGCTATTCTCAGATTGATTGTACGACAATGCTATACTTTTAAAAGCCTATCCCAACCATAATCAGGATACAAAGAGTTGAAAAGCTTAATAAAATCGAAATAATTCATGTCCAGTAAATGGTCTTCAACGTAATTCATTACGGTAAAATGCCTAGTATATTCATCAAAGTTACTTAACATAAATTTCTGATTCGCAAAACGAAGCCAAACAATGTGATGAGCAGCTAGCGATAAAGGATTTACACTTTTCAGGAGAACACAAATACGATAATCAAACTTCACACCGCCAATATTTGGTCTTTCTATTAAAACAGGATGCTCAATGTATTTAAATGCGGCCAAAGGTACATGAATATCGGTCAGACGAATAATCTGATCAAGAGAATTCGATACGTAAGAAGAAAGAGCTCTCCCCAAATTCCAAGGCTTCATAATCCAAGTATTGTCTTCACCTTTATTGGCTCTTTCTAAAAATGTCTGTGCAAATAATGGGAGGTTATAGTATAAGTTATAGGATTCCTGGAACCATGGTGGAAAAAGAGAATCCTTGTTTTGTTTTTCAGCCAAAGAAGCTAATAAATCCTTGCAAGTTAACAGATATTCACCGGGAAATTGATTAATAAATTGGTGATTATTAACTGCTTTCCTAAACCCTTTGAAATGAGTTGCAATCCAAATGATGTTAGCGTTTTCAATGAAATCAACAAGTTTGAAATTTGGGTGAGTTAAACATTTTAGAACAGTTGGGTCATCAGTAAAGACATTCAAGGGCAGGTTAAGCGTTGGAGAGGATAATTCTTCTAACTCTAAACCCGCTACGTCTTCTTCTCTATGACTTGCAATATCTTCATAATCATATGAATGACGAATTAAAGAAAGAGAACTAATATCTAAACTTCTAGTCCAAGGATAAAGCTTTACATTTTTCCAAAGAATAGAATTTAATTCAGCACCAGAAAGGTAATCACGAGTCACTAAATCACCGCTATCTATATTTTTCAAAGGCCATAGCAAAGAATAGGAGACCCCCGTAGGCTGAAAAATAAAGGTTCGGATTTCAGCATTAGGTTCATCAGAATGAGTCACACTACTGCCAAATTGATCCATGAAATACCACACGGACTCTCTATCCTCAGGGGTTGCTCCACTTTGAATAGTGTAGCATCTAACAAAACGCCACATTTCTGAAAAGACGTCATTGATACGACTATGGGATGAAGAATTTTGATTTGGGTGAAGTCCGATAACTGTCTCCACACGAGAAAGCACATTATGGTTGGTTGATAAAATATGTCTCATTGATTTGATTTCAAAAGTCCACCAATTATCAATTAAAAAAATATTAGATTCATTGCTAGAGTCGAGTTCTCGAGTGGTGATCGCTTCGAAACGTGAAACACCCGAATCACTTTGAATTTCATTTACGCTGAAAAATTCGTTTCCATCATAAACGTCGTCAACTACCTTTCGAATCAAAGAAACCCAATACATTTCAGGGATCCCAGAAACTCGCAGTTGAACTGAATGCAAGCTCACTAATTCTTCAATAGAATCCATAGTTCTGAAAATACAACATAATTAATAAAATTTGAAAACAAAGCTCTTTAAAGTTCATAAATCATTGCGTCATTTGGTTTCAAAATTTCAGTGAATTTGTGAAATTGCAATTTCATTTACATAATTTCATAAAAACTCCAAAATATATATTACAAGTATTTCATGGAAAAATCCTAAACATAACCCTAACCCTAGACTCAACTCGAAAAACTCGAAATTTCACTCGCAAATTTAGTGTTACTCGAACTCGACTCGAGGTCCAAAAACTAAACTCGACATTTCGAGTACTCGAAACCAACTCGATATTAGCTTGAATCTATTTTTTTCAATTTTTTTATAATGAATCCATCGGCCTTTCACTATTTATTTCAAACTTTAAGCCATCAGGCTTGGTTTCTCTCACTAAATCTAATATGCTGTATTTCTGTCGTAAATTAATATAGGATAGCGCAGTTATATATATATAGCTTAGCCTAACGAGAAAAAGTAATTGTAACTCGACTCGAACTCACGAGTTAGGGTTCCAACACTACTCGACTCGAGCTTAAAAAGTCAACTCGCAGAAGCCTAGTTTGCCTGATTCTGAAGCAATATTTGAACATATATACTTATTGTATTGGACTATTAATTGCTTTAACCAATTTAGCAACAAATAAAATCGTTACAGAGAAACTTAATTTTTTTTATAAAACCATTTACAACAAACTATCTTAACAAAATCAATATTTTTACAGAGCTTAAAAAACCGATTTAAGCAATTTGATTAAGAATAAAAAAGGGAGAAGAATATATAAACTACTCGTCTGGCACAATCTCTTCATGCTCTAGTTGCACGTATGAAAGCGGTTTGTTTTGTTGTGGAGATGCGAAAAGTTGTGTCTGTCGTCGCGTAAAGCCAGATAGGATGGTAGTTATGTAGTTTATTGAATAAATAACACGGTCCTTGACTTCACTCCGATGCATGCGCAAAGCATGGTCACGAATGCCCTGTTGAATAGAACTCAATCGATACGTTAGAGCCTTGAGATCGTTGCAAAGGCTTGAATTGTAATGTCTGTATGCGAAACAGCGATTTAGAATTGAGATAAAACTGCGTAAGGGATAATACATTTCTTCCTCTTCAAACTGTTGAGGTTTGACTTCCATCAATATCTCGGGAAGCATTCCGATTTTGTATGACGTCGCAATTTCGCAATGCAATCTTCGCTTCTGCAATTTAACATGGAAACATTTTTCAATAATATTATACAAAGTAACAAAACATGCAGGTCTCAAAATGGAAAACGCGCGATCCTCATGAAACAAACTCGTCAGAAATAAAGTATCATGATGGTGGCCAGAAATTCGGGGAAAAACTACAACGAACTCAGTAGCAAACATTTCAAAATCGGCTTGAGGAACGTATTCTATTAAATTCTTTATGAACTCAATCATATTAGATGATGTAACGTCAGATTCTCTTTGCAATGAAGCACGCATTATAATTATTAAAAGGAAAATTGCTTCTTGCCAGGTATAAGAAACAAAACCAGATGTTACAACGCAATTAAGAACGTCACAAATGTAACCCAACGACTGAGCAATAACTTCCAAGGCATTGCCAATTTTAGTTGGCTTTTTATGAGAGGAATTTGAAATAGGATAATGCGGACAATCAAAAGAAAAATTAGCACGAAATTCTTCTGGAAATAGTATATCAATTTCACTTCCAATGTTACAAATAACACAGAGAACTTGAGAAATCGAAGGAAACCACGGCAAGGACTTTAAAGCATTTGAGTGCTTTTGTAAAGACTCACAAATTAGGGAAGTGACCATGTACCGCACAACAATATCAGTAGGATGGGAACCAAGCAAATGAAATAAAAAGTTAAATAGTTCAATAGATGGACAATCTTTTACACACAGTAGTTTCGATGAAGATAAGTAGAACATCAACTCAATATTATCAGATTTGATTAAAAGAAACTTCTCAAAAAGCGAAGTTTCGGGTGTTTGCTTGATGAATTCCTCCGGAAGGACACAAGTAGAAGAATCATATTTGGTGAATATGGGAAGACCAGGATGTCTCCCAGGCATTTCAACATCCTTCACACCGACCATAGATTCTACAGCATCAGTAGACTCCTTAAACAATTTGTAATCACAATCCTCAGCATTTAATTCTATTTTTAGCTGTGCGCTTTCCTTCTTTCTTTCCTCCAATACGTCATTTAAAGAGAAGACAAAATTATCGGAAAGATCAAAATCATTATCAGAAGTAGGCAACAATTCATCAAAATTTCCTCTTTCTACTTTCACCATGCACTCGCGCATTGATGGCCTAAACAGTATTAAATAGCCACAAGAAATTAATTGTAAAAATAATGACAACTACAAACTAATTACAAAATAAAACGTTTTATATGCTAGTATTTTTGTGTGGATGAATTGCAATTTGGAATATATGATGTTCATTGCTTGCCATATAGTAATATTTTCAATCATTCAATGGGAATAAGAAGTACAAATGAAAATAGGGAGATGAGAATCTAGTTTCAGACAGACTTTCTTAAATTACACCGTTTTTGAATTTAATGTATATATTTACAAATGAAACTTAACGTTGCTAACATTTTATTTCATAAAAAAGTAGAGGAGTAAGGTATTTTGAATAACTTGGCCCTACGCCAAAGCTATTAAAAACATCTTTAGCAAAGTTTTACCAAAGATTGACTTCCAATTTGAAGACCAAATTTAACGGCTCAAAATGCAATTTAAAATATGTAAGTTCTAGATCTGGAATAATTTATTTAATGGACTACTGATAACTGAAAAGTACCCAAAATTTAGATCTTTGTTTTTGCATTAAATTGGATGTCAGGTTGCGCAATGCGCATATCGCTAAGATATATTGATTTGCAAACAGGATGGATTGTTTCTTTTTTACATATATGTTGAGTTGGTAATAATAATAATAATAATAATAATAATAATAATAATAATAATAATAATAATAAGAATGAAC
>CABFPE010000221.1:630019-684294 GCA_900660155.1 Hofstenia miamia | reverse complement strand
AATGTAGAAAGCAAGGAGAAAGAGAAGATAGACAAGTACAGAGAGTTAGCAGAGGAAAGGTTGTGGAAGTTAAAGAAGGTTGAAGTAGTCCCGGTAGTATTAGGCGCACTAGGAGCAGTAAGTAAGAAGCATAAGAGATACTTGGAGGAGTTGGGAGTACCAACGTAGGGAGGAGCAGTAGCACAGAAGGCAGCATTGTTAGGTACAGCAAGAGTCCTGAGGAAAGCTCTCAGACTCCCTGGCAACTGGTGAGTTCCCGAGCTGAGAGAGATACCAGCATGAAGCTGTGAGATGCAAGAATAATAATAATAATAATAATGGGCCCCAGTGGCCAAGAGGTAGAAGGCTAGACTGGGACCGCGAGGACCCGGGTTCGCAGCCGACCCCCGACCTTACCTTCGATGAAAGTGCAATGAAAAGAAAAGGCCCTCAGTCCCCGGCAGGTCTTAAATGGTCAGAGGGTGCGAAGAATATCCGGTCAACAGGCGAACTCCACAATTGGGAGTGTGGACTCGAGAAGTGGAAGTATAGGATCCACACAGACCAATGGACAACGCCAAAAGTGGACAGATAAGCAGAACAGGATAGCATTGGAGTGTTACAGAAGAAGCAGACCAGATGAGAGGGGTTATAGGAAGAGAATGTTGGGAGAATGGAAAAAAGAAGAAACAGGATTAGAAGTTACAGAGCAGAGGCTTGCAGGTCAGGTCAGAAAGCTGAAACTAGATGAGAATAAGGGAAAAAGAAAAGCTGAACAGACGAAGCAAAGGGAAAATGAAGTGGCAGATGTAGTAGTAGTGGTAGAAATAGCAGAGACATCAATCAAGGAAAGGATGAAGAAAGAAATAGAAGACAGAAGTAGGTTGCCAGAACCAAGAGGCATTAAGAGAAGCAAATTAGCAGTAGAGACAGCAAAGGTTAACAAAGTATTAGAAAGGATAGATGTAAGACTGTAATAGAGATAAACTGGTTAGTGTATGCAGGCGCATGGGAGGTGCTGAAGAAAGTAGGCATGGGCATCAAGAATAAAAGACAACAAGAAGATAAGGGAGACAGAAAGCCAGCATGGGAGAGAAGAATTGAGAATAAAGTGGCAAAGATTAGGCAGCAAATAGGGAAGATCGGGACAAGGAAGGCGGTACAGGACAGGTGCAGGGTAGATAAGAGGAAGACTATAGAAACTGCAAGAGAAGAGCTCACGCAGAGATTAGCTACAGAAGCTGAGAAACTGAGAAAATATAGGGCAAGGGTGAATCAGGCAAGAGACAATATGAAGTTTGAGACTCAATAAGGAAGATTCTACAAAGAACTAGATGCAGGCGAAGATGCAGTAAGGTTCTGGGAGAATATATGGGGAAGTGAGGGACAAGAGATAGAGAGTGAGCAGATGGAGAAGGGCTTCAGACAAGAAGAAGAAGAAGTAATCACAACGGCAAAGCTGAAGGAGGCTCTAAAGAAGATGAAGAATTGGAAGGCGCCAGGCAGAAATGAGGTACATGGGTATTGGCTGAAGAAGTTCACAAGTGTTCATGAGAGACTAGCAGTAGCATTGGAGGAGTGTGTGGTGAGTGGGTGTCCAGAGTGGATGGTAGTGGAAAGGACATTTCTGATACAGAAGGACCCAAAGAAAGGCAGCGAGGCAAGCAAATGGGTTGAGTTTCTAGGAAGAGAGAGATGGGAAAGTGGCAGACGGAGATAGACGGGCAAAGGTAGAGGTTTAGGCGAGGCATATTCCAGAGAGACAGCTTAACACCACTACTGTTCGTAGTTAGCTTATTCCCTATCACAGAAAAGTTAAAGGAGATAAGTATAGGATATAAGATGGAGAAGAATGGTAGAACAGTGAGTCACCTATGGTACATGGACGACCTGAAGATGTATGCTAGTTCAAGGAAGATGTTGCAGAAGCAAGTGGAGACATTGGAGAAGGCAAGCAGAGATTCTGGGTTGGAATTTGGATTAGGAAAGTGTGCGACAGTGACAATGACCAGAGGCAAGTGTGTGGATGGGGAGGGCTTGAGGACAAGCAGTGGGGACAAGATTGAGGAAGTCAAGGAGGGGTACAAGTACTTAGGAGTAATAGAGAAGGACAGAACAGATCACATGGAAATGAAGATGAGGCTAAGGAAAGAGTACAAGAGGAGAGTAAGGAAGGTACTACAGAAGTCAGCATTGAATGGGCAGAACAGCATAAAGGCAATTAATACATGGGCGATACCAGTGTTGAGATATTCGGCAGGAATAATAATAATAATAATAATAATGAACTGAGGGAATTAGACAGGGAGACAAGGAAGATACTAGCAGCAGAGAGAGCATTCAACCTCAATGGAGATGTAGATAGGCTGTACATGGCAAGGCATAAGGGAGGGAAAGGGCTGCTAAGTGTGGAGGAGACTGTAGAAGCAGAAGCACTAGGGCTAAAGGAATATGTAGAAGAGCAACCTAAGGGGTCCCTACTAGAGGTCACTAAGGAGTTAAAGAAGATAAGAACTGAGAGTGAAGGAAAGAAGATATACCAGAGTAGGATGGAATCAGAGAGACAAACAAGGTATAGGCAGAAGGCAATGCATGGAGAATACTGGAGGAACACAGAAAAGTGTGATAGAGAAGAGAGCAACAAGTGGTTAAAGAAGGCAGGACTGAAGAGAGAAACAGAAGCACTGATAATGGCAGCACAGGAGCAAGCAATAAGAACAAACTGGGTGAAGAAGCATATAGACAGAAGAGTAGAAGTAAGTGATAAGTGTAGGCTATGTAAGAAAGAGGCGGAGACAGTAGATCATCTGATAGCAGGGTGTGAGAAGTTGGCACAGAATGAGTATAAGTTCAGGCATGACAAGGTGGGAAGAATGGTACACTGGAGTTTGAGCAGGCAGCATGGGTTAGAAGCAGGAGACAAGTGGTATGAGCACAAGCCACAGGGCGTCATAGAAAATGAGAAGGTTAAGATACTGTGGGACTTCAACATACAGACGAGCAAAGTGATAGAAGCACGGAGGCCAGACATAGTAGTGGTAGACAAAGAGAAAAGATTAGGAACAGTGATAGACATAGCAGTACCAAAGGACAGAAATGTAGAAAGCAAGGAGAAAGAGAAGATAGACAAGTACAGAGAGTTAGCAGAGGAAAGGTTGTGGAAGTTAAAGAAGGTTGAAGTAGTCCCGGTAGTATTAGGCGCACTAGGAGCAGTAAGTAAGAAGCATAAGAGATACTTGGAGGAGTTGGGAGTACCAAAGTGGGGAGGAGCAGTAGCACAGAAGGCAGCATTGTTAGGAACAGCTAGAGTCCTGAGGAAAGCTCTCAGACTCCCTGGGAACTGGTGAGTTCCCCGAGCTGAGAGAGATACCAGCATGAAGCTGTGAGATGTAATAATAATAATAATAATAATAATAATAATAATAATAATAATAATAATAATAATAATAATAATAATAATAATAAAAATCATAATAATCCTAATAATAAAAATCATAATAATAATCATAATAATAATCATAATAGTAATAATAATAATAACAATAATAATAATAACATATTCCCTGAAAACGCAATGTACTATGCATAACTAACACGTCATTTTGCTAACATCACAGCCACATTGGAATGTATAAATCCACACAGCGTCTAAACTCAAATTAATTTTTCAGTAAAGGTTTTAAGAACAGGAACAATGCGCCTAATAAACTATAATATCAAGTCTCATTTGCGGACAGTCTAATAAATGGGTCTGTTACGAAATTGGTAATCCTTTACATTAAAATTTTTTTTTAGCTTTTTAAACAATACACCTAAATTTGATATGCTAATGCCCCAAATTGCCTGAAGTAATAACTTATTTTACCTCTTAGGTAATGCTAGTTTCAGAATTCAACTGGAAAGTTAAAAAAATTGAGAAAGTCATCTGTCGGACGTACATTGTAATATTCAAGCTAGTTAATTTCAAATAATAATGACAATGAAATAGTAATGATAATATATAGTATGGTAGCTTACGCGCAAACTTTCTGTGCAAGATGTTTATTGAAGTTATGGTAATAGAGCAACACATCACCGTACGTCCTACAGATTTTTGCCATTATTTATTCATACTTCTAAATAATTATTTAGTTTGGTGTCATGAAAGTTTCCAAAGTATCAATCATGCATATATCCCATAAATGTATGCCAATAAAACTTTTGGCAAGCATGTATTTCTAGAGAATTCTGCCATTAAAGATTTTTCACCAAAATCTGTCAGGTGTACACAAAGTATTATTTTCTCAGTATTTCTCACTAGAGACACTGCTATATTAACTTTAACACAAGGATATATACGAGGGTGATATGCATTAGACATGTGCAATGGCACTTAGGATAGAAGTTTCTGTTCTGTGTGATGAACCATGCAAATTTGACTGTTGGCCATGCTGTGTTTGCTTTCCTGGCTTACTTTGACAGAACGGTTGACTTTGAATGACACTTTTCCTAGTCCCGAATTGGTGGCACAATAAAATGCGTGATATTTGATAATGTTAAGTCTAAGAAAGTGGTTATATATTCACCAGCAATATTATAGACGACCTAGTGATCCAATGGCTTGTGATCACCAGGAGGCTTCTGTGGATAATGACACTTGTGGTTATTGCCGTCTTCAATATTCGGAGGGTCAAGAGTGGTTATGTTGTCCAGGGTGTGATATATGGTTTCATGAGACCTACTTCCATGAATAGATTTTGTTATAAGGCATTCTTTGTGTTGCGATAAATTGCATAATATATTGTATACAATGCCTGTATAGTTTATAAACACAATTTGCGCATTTATTCAAATCATTTTAGTGTTTCTTCTATAAGAGAATCCAAGTAATAACTATTTCAATCAGTATTATCTTTACAAAATAAAATAGGGCACCAATAACCTCTGTGAAGTTTACATATCCCAAACACGAATTATAACAAATTATTTTATTTTCTTATTTGTCTTAGTGATAATATTTAATTAATAAATCTCTCAACTCATAAACAAGAATATTGCTCTGTTAAGACTAAGTCTAGTGTCAAACGCTATTATTTGTAATATCTTATTAATAATATATTATTATAATAAGGGGTGACACACGGTGTTAGAATTATATACAATTGTAATATATTACACATTTTGTCAATCTTGTTTACTAGTAGCCCTTTTCATTTTTCTTGCAAGTATAAAAATATATAAAAATGTATGCAATAAGCCACATGTATATTAGAATAAACAAGAGAAGTTTACACACATACCATCCATATTGAGGACTTCTCCAATCTCTCAAAATCACTTGTTTTCTTTTTTTCTAAATTACTGTATTCCTCCAAGCTGGAGTTCCAAATAATTAGAAAGCTCTGAATTAAATTGATTAATTCCAAAGAATTTTCTTTAGTAGCTTCCGTACGTGTTGCAGACGTCTCCATTGCGTGTTGCATATCAGAACTGAAAGCCAAAACACTTGAAATAATATGTTATGTGGTGACACACGCTGTTATTGACCTATTATTCATATAATTACTCGAAAAATATCCTGTTTTGCAAGATGGCAAAATGTATAATATATTATTCCAAAATCAATAATATGTCATCATAATTAGAGGGTGACACATGATAATATTAATAATATGTTATTAATAATATATTATATATAATAGCATGTGACACTACCCTAAATAAGCCAACTAAGATAATTTTTGGATTTTCTGTAGTTAATTTGTATCATTTTTGGTGGAAATAATCACATTCACAGAATCCGTCGCACGTACAATATAAATTGATGTGATATTTAGAGAATATAATTGCAATAGAGATATATAGTTTTATGCTAGGATTTAGCAAGACATTCTTTATAATTGCATATACAAAGGAATTAGATTTTCGATACTTCACATTTTTATGCATATTGTGTACGTCCAACAGGTAGCATAGTATTTGTCCAGGAACAATTTAAGATAGTAAAGCTATTCAGATAAATTATATTTTTTTATAGTTTATGCTAATACCCCGAAGAAATGAACATAAGTGTTTGTTTTCAATTATATTGCTTATTTTAGATTCGAATAAGTGGCGGCTTGAAAATCATCCAAATCTATCGAATACGTCTGACAGATTTTTGTTAAGGAAACTTTCTTGAATACAAAGTCTCTGTGAAGATTAAAATATATATATAAGTTAAAGATTCTGTGATAAAAAAATGTTGTAAAATGTACTCCAGGAAAATTTTGGCGCTTTATGAAAGTACGTCCGACAGATTTTTGAATTTCGTAACAGACCCAATTGATATTCGATATCATTTTTCGATATAATCAGGTTTAATCCGGGACTTGGATGGGAAAAATTCAATACACATTGGTGTATAAAAAATAGCAATTGATATTGAAATGTTGGAAATCGTATCTTTCAAAAATAGGTTTCTGTAAAATTTATTAACACATTGTTGATTTTAGGCTTTCAGTATAGGCCTAAAAACCATTTTCCGTACTGTATTAGAAATTTGCTACTGAAACGATTTAGGCCACTTGCAAGATTTAAAATAAATATCATCCATGTTGCACTGTTTATAGCAGGAGTGGGATTGTTTGTGCTCATTACAAAAACGTTCTGAGCATGAGTGTATTTTCCAGTTAGCGTGGAAACAAGCTAATTTCGAACTTGGTTTTCGTCAGATGTTAGGCCACTGATTTAGGGCGATTTATTCCATTTTTTAGTTGGGAGACTTATTAGATTTAAAGGTTAAATATTAACGCCTATTCGGAAGCTGGGGTTTAGTCATTGTATTGATCGTATGACTTAGTGCAATCAGATCGGCTGTAGTTCATATACAGGCTGGACACTAACCGGTTGAAATGGTTATAATTGGTAAATATTTGGTAAAGGGTTGTCAAACTTTGGGTTTTCACGTACAGATATAGCCATAATAACGTAAGAATAGTGATTTGCACATGAACAGAATACGTATTTCAAGAAAAAATGGACACCCCATTTTCGTTCCGTAAATGTGGAATAAGTAACCTCATTTCCTGAAAGTGCGGGGTTATATTTCCAAGAAGTACTGGTCCTAGATCTTAGTTGATAGCACTTCTCTGTGTTAACCTGCATCCCTCCACACCATAGGCATAGTTTCAAAGCTCTATCTTCAGTAGTTTTTGCGTGATCAGACTTGTCAACGAGCCGAGCTTCTAACGAGCCAAGCCGAGCTTGAGCAGAGTATTGGATATACAACGAGCTCAAAACGAGCCGTTTTTAAGCAAACCGAATTTATAGTGCTGCTTGTTAATTTGATTATGCAGATTTTTCTTATTTTTTCATTCAATATTCCTTACTTTTAATCTTATTTTAGAAATGTTTATTAAATAATAGGAAGAGCAATGGAAAANGGGCTTGAGCAGAGTATTGGATATACAACGAGCTCAAAACGAGCCGTTTTTAAGCAAACCGAATTTATAGTGCTGCTTGTTAATTTGATTATGCAGATTTTTCTTATTTTTTCATTCAAATTTCCTTTACTTTTAATCTTATTTTAGAAATGTTAATTAAATAATAGGAAGAGCAATGGAAAAAATTCAGAGACCACAATATTTTAAAAAAAAATATCCAGCTAAAAGAGCCTCATTGAAAGATTTTATGTGGCCAGCGGAGCCGAGCTGAGCCGAGCCGAACTTACTCAAAATTTAAACGAGCTGAGCTGAGCTTAGAAATTACGGCTCGTTGACAAGTCTGTGCGTGATGAAGATCAGACTGACTAATTCTAAAATCGATTTAGTTTTCATGGAATAAGTCACCCTAAACCAGAGTTCCCTATATGCTAGTGCATTGTTATGCAAAGAATTCCATGCATTCCGGTAGTTTGACGACTGGTTTCACAGAAAGTTTTGATTGGTTGTCACAAGCATCCCGCAAATGCAATTTTTTTCTCATATATACGTGGGAACCTTTTTGTCAATGTATAAAAAGCATATCCGTGATCGAATCAGTCATGTAGGTGATCGTTATGACATAGAAATTCTTTGAAAACACAAAACAATAAATGCTACTGAAGTTTTTGTTTTATATATTTTATATATATTTTTTTTAATGCTATTTGTAAAAATATCCGAATTCTTCTAGACCGCTTCTTCTGCCTACTTAGGTACCCAACAGTGTTACACCAATGCGTTGGAGCTAAGTCTACATTCTTGGTTCAGCGCCATTCCATCATTTGTGACAACCCTATAGCATATGCACTTTTCAACGCTTTTCTCTTAGTTCTCCAGATTAATATTTTTTATTGGCATTTACTGCATTTACTGGAGTGTTAACTATGAAAATTTTTTCATGGATAGTGCAGTGCCTACAAGCTTAATTATTGACTGCATGAGAACTAAAATAATGCACAGTTCAGGCAAATCATGTTGACTGAAAAACAGATGTAACTAAGTTCAGTTTTTGAATTTTAACTGGAAACCATTTTAATTATCTCCGGTGCAATTGGGTTGTGCCGCCATGTTTTTTCAATAGTTGGTTAACTAGATAAACAGAAAGTAACCTCAAATGCTCTACATGACAATTATTGTAAAAATATTTATATAGCTGTGAATTTAAACTACTATCTCTCTATTTATGATCAAAACTTTATGAAGAAAATTTGACGACAACTACTGTATAACATTGGCCAACAGTAAAATTATTATTGGGACGGGATTTACTGTTTCTGTGTATTGCAAGTATGATGAACACGATGGTGCCATTCATTTTGCGCACACAGGTCAAGTTTTCGAGTTAATAATTTGGAGTAAAACTGAAATTTATTAATAAAATTCTTCAATATTGAATGTAAATTAATTAGTAAACAAATTAATATTTATTTAAATTTAATGTAGATCCTATATTTAAATGTGATAACTATGGCGCGCCGCCGTGCACCCGCAAACACTCTACACATCTACAACCAAAAGGCTCCGAGTCTGAATCGACACTCACATGCACACCAAACGTATATCATACGTATGAATCACGTGATTGGCCGCGGCCAATCACAACAAATAACTCAGCGGCGCTGCCTGCACATGAGTCAGCTCAATCACAGCGACTGACAATGACAACTACACACATACACAGCCTTCATAAATAACAGTAAATTGTCATCATTTAAGCACACTTTTGCTTTTGCTATCCAGCTGACAGCATTAAACAATTTTCTTTTGCAGTTTAGTCTTGATGCGTCGAAGTGAGTGCGTAAGACTCACCAAGTATTTCTGCTACATCTGTGGTGAGTTCAAAAATGAAGGTGATCTCAAAGATATTGCAACAAACCCGAGATTGCAGCAGTTGTACACAGCTTATTTCCATACATGGAAGATTGATGATTAAGAAGACTACAAGAGGTGGGCGCCAAAGCGATTCTGCCAAAAATGTTATAGTATCTTGTCCATGTGGTTTCATGGCAATCTGAAAACGATGCCTTTTGGAATTCCGATGATGTGGCGTGACCAGAAAGACCATAGTGCCGACTGCTACTTTTGTACGGTCAGTAAACCAAAGAATACGAATCGACAATCTTTGAAAAAAATCATCCATCCCAATGACATTGCATCAGCCGTTCGTTCAGTGCCTCACTCTGACAAGGTGCCTATTCCGAAGCCACCAAGTCTTCTGCCATCTTTGGATGATTTTATTGTTGGTGCTAGTTGTTCCAGTAACGATGATGATGATGCCGAGGATTACGAGCCTGAAAAAGAAATCAGCGATCAGCCTAAACAATGGAATCAAGCGAGCTTAATGACTATGTTAGAGATATGGAAATGTCAAAGGGGAAAGCCGAAATTTCTGCTGCGCGATTCAAAGAAATGAGCAGCTTCTGAATGGCGTGACAATCACACACTTTCGCTAGCGCACTGACGATTTGAAACGTCTTTTCACCATGGACGGTGATTTGTGGTATTGCAATAACATCAATAGACTCTTTCTGAAGTCTAAAACACCACATCATGCGTGTTAATGGCGACTTTTAATCGATGGCTGAAAATACAGCATCAAGGCAGCATTAATCCACACATCGTCAATCAACTTCCGATCGTTCCTGTTGCTTATTCGACTCAAATGAAGGAGACCTACATCAACCTTGCTCGGATTCTTAAAGCTTTGAATTACGATGAACATCAGTGGAAAATTTCTGCTGATTTGAAAGTGGCCGCCATTGTTTCTGTAATGCAATATAGCTGGCCAAAATTTCAGTGCTTCATCTGTGAATAGGACAGTCGCGATAAGGATAATCACTTTGTTCAGAAGGTGTGGAAGATGCGTGATGGCTACATACTTGGTGAGAAGAACATCATCAACGCGCCTCTTGTTCCAAAAGAGAAGATCATTTGTAAATTTGTAAAGGCGCTAAAGAAGAACGACAGCCCAGCGATTGTCATGCTCAGAGAAATTTCTCAAACTTTAAAACGCCAAGATTGATGCTGGTGTCTTCGTTGGCCCGTAAATTCGGGAATGCTTCAAAAACCAACTTTCACTCAAGATTTTTCTCAAGATGAACTAGCAGCGTGGGAGTCATCCAGATCTGTTGTCGATGGCTTCCTTGGAAGAAACATGAATCCTCAATGCAAAGAGATCATCGATAAGCTGTTGGGTGTTTTTCAAAAACGGGGAAACAACATGTCATTGGAGCTCCAATTTCTCCACTTCCATTTGGATATTTTTCCTGAAAACAAATGTGATGTCAGTGACAAGCATGAAGAACACTTCCACCAAGCCATTGCTAGTATGGAGCGTCGATATAGTGCACAGTGGACTCCAGTTATGTTAGCCGACTAGTGCTGGTCACTGATGCGAGAAGATTAACAAGCTGAACACAGACGGAAAATGCAAGTTTTCTAAATTCTCGTAATTTTTAGTATAAAGCAATTTCCTTTAATATTGCAATTTTTATGTTTTAAGTATTAAAATCATGCAAAACCTATTTGACATCATTTTTATGAAAAATATAACAATTTTTGTATTAAACATTTTCTGTTTTACATTTTTTCTACGTTCAATAATATGTTTAATAAAGAATTAAAACATGCAAAAAAGAGTTTGAAATAATTTGCTCATGAATTTCAATTTTACAATAAATATTTAACTTGAAAACCTGACCGGTGTGGGCAAAATTAATGGCACCATCGTGTTAGCATACTCAAAATACCCAGAAACGGCATATCCCATTCCAATAAATTTTTTTTTCTCTTTTTGTTGGCCAGTGTAATCAGAAACAATTCTACAACTATTCGAATGCAATTAAACAATTTATCTTTTTATGGTTTTTTCAATAAACAATCACAAAATTTTCCTTAGAAGTTGATAGGAGCGGTTGTAATTAAAATACATGTCAGTTGAAGAACTAAGCTCACGTGTCTTTAGAGACGTCTTCCAAAGGGGATGTAAGACCGCTAGAAGTCGGTTGATGCCGAAATTGCTGCAGATATTGCTCATCTTCTAAAGCTTCAAGCTTGGCCTGAGCGCAGAGATCCGGTAAGTCTTCATCTGAATCTGAAATCATCTAAAGTGGATGTAAGATAAAGTAGTTACCGCTAAAGTCAAAACGTATATAGTACAATATTATTATAGAGTTGCAAACAGGGTTGGCAAAAAAGAGTATTTTTTACAAAAAACACGTTTTAAAGATTTAAACAATGTTTGTTTGCTCTTAGACAGGTCAACCTCAAGGTACTAAAATTTTACTAAAAATGTATATACGAGGGTTAGTCAATAAGTCTTGCACATTTTTTCATGTACAAGGTTTTATAAGGTTTTCATGTGCCATTATGTCATAGTATCTAAGTTTTTGTCTCTTGGAACAACTTCTATCACTGTATACTTAATATTTGCTTAATTTTCTATCCATTCTATTCTCTGTTTGCAGGTCATAATCAATCGAAAATGTTCTCTCGTCAGGAGCAACACGCCTATGTGAAGATCGAGTTTATGCGAAATAAACGACAATTGGAAATTCATGCTGCATTGGTAGAAGCTTGCAAGGAGGAGGCTGTCGATCGTTCGACTGTTACTCGATGGTTTCAGAGGTTTCGAGATGGTGACATGAGCATCGAAGACAAAGAGCGCAGTGGTCGACCGGTTTCTGTTACTGACCAAGAACACGAAGAACGAGTCCAAGAACTCTTGGAGGAGGACAGGCGGATAACTTGCGATGAAATTGCCACTGAGATCGGCATCAGTCACGGGTCCGTTTACAAGATTCTTACAGACAATCTTGGCAAAAGGAAGGTAACGGCTCAATGGGTTCTTCATCGCCTCAAGGATGAAGAAAAGCTTTCCCGCTACAGGATATCGATGCAATTGCGCCAAAGATACCGTCGAGAAGGAGAGAGCTTCCTCCGAAGAATTGCGGCTATTGACAAAACATGGATTCGATCATACGAGCCCGAGCTGAAGCGGCAGTCAAGCGATTCTCCACGTCCCCAAAAGTACCGGCGTGAACAAAGCAAAGTGAAGCAAATGATGATCTTTGCTTATGATTACATCGGCATCATTCTTGCTGATGCTGTTCCGGTTGGACAAACCGTCAATAAAGAATACTACGCCGACTTCATCTCCAAGAAACGGAGGAACGCCTTGAGGAGAAAAAGACCAAACCTCCAGCCTCTCATCCTGCATGACAACGCCCGCTGTCATACCGCACAAACCGTTGTGGAGACTCTGGACAACTTGAATTGGGAAGTTTTGCCTCACCCGGCATACAGTCCGGATTTGAGTCCTCCTGACTTTCATCTCTGACTTATTGACTAGCCCTCGTAGTAGCAAACATTCAATTATGATAAACATATCAACATTTATTTTTCGTTGCATGCACCTAAACAAACGCAGATTTAACGGCTTTTGCTGTATAAAATAGGTTATAAAAGCAAGAATAAACGAAACCCAAAAAATTATTTTCCAATTTTCCATAAAGTACTAATTAAATTTGAAAAAACAGGTGTTTTAAACAGTGTTTAAACCATGTTTTAAACAGGTGTTGTTTAAAACATGCCAACCCTGGTTGTAATATTGATATTTTGTGTAATTTGACAAACTTTGATCTGAAATATTTGCAGTCTAAACTAGACATGCTATTGTCCTTTGTGCAATAAATTAAAAGTAATGTATGAAAATCCAAACAGCGGTGATAAGATAATGTTGAAATTGATTACTATCAACAGTATACGCAAACTATAATTTAAACAATTCTAAATCAAAATATAAACTTCAAAATTCAAGTTTAACTACTTCTATCTCTCAAGAGGCGTGGCTATTTGACATTTTGAAACGTGCATAGCGAAGAGACCATTTCAAATTAAATTTTTGAATGATATTTTAATTATATTAATATATTAAAGGAGATGAATTGTATTTTAAAATGTCAATACAATTGACTAAGTATTATACTAATGTATGAAGAATGGTTGAAATTAAAATTAGTGATTAGTTCACATGTACTTCAGGCATGACCTGCTTTGGTACCAAACATAGCCTGATTTAAACGAGTTTAATCCTGATATTCATAAAAGAAGGCATGCAATTATGGTCATTAGTCAATGCTTTTAGAATTCCAAAATTTTTTAATTTTCAAAAACACACCAAATCTGTTTCTTTACTCAGATTGAACTCGAAGCTAGACAAAGCGACTTAAAAGCTGAAACTGTCTTCATATTTTTGATGTTAATACAGTATAGCCCACTTAGATAAATTTCTATCTGATTCGATTCAGTTTCTAAAAATAACAGACCACCATCTATAAATTTTGCAATCACTTAGTTTACAAAGCCCTGCTCTAATGCCTAGGTTAGTTGAGCAACGGCAGCTTTAAGAATTGAAGCAAATTTTGTTTAAATGTATCTAAATATAAATAGATTGTGAATTGGACAATTAAATTATCTAGCCTTGCATTCCTGATTCAATGGCAAATTAAATATTAAATAGAAATTGGAGATTTTGGAAACGATGGAAATTACAACAATGTTTTTTACTTTATCAATCAACTATGTAGACAATGTCACTAAAACTATTAGCCACTCTCTTATTTATTAACTGGCGCCAAAACTCACAAAGACAGCCACTGCTGCAAACAGCTCCAAAACATCTGCACACATTAACTAGTTTCATTTTAAAATTATGAACGTCAATAGCAAATCGAACAACATATGCTCTAGTTGTCGAATAAATGCTGAATTTTTATACGTAGAGGATTTCAGAAAAATTACATTGTCAAGAATATGGACGTTTAGGATTTTAAGACAAAATTTTTAACGGTTAAAGCAAAAATCACATTTTCTGAGAATTAAGTTTCAGGAAATTTGCCAGTTATTTCGATCCAAAGACTGGAATAAGAATCCATCAAATGAAACGATTTAACAACGATTCCTAAGTAAAATTCAAAATCAACTAGAGTAATACTAGCTTGCTCTAATTGAAAGGAGAACATGAAAAATATGAAAAATGCAATAAAAATTTTGTGAAAACGACTAACAATTTCTTATATTGTAAAATTGAAAAATTTGTGCATTTAGTATTAAGTGATACCTTAGAGAACAGCTTTAAGTCCAACCGATACACATACAGGCAACCCCGCCTAAATCGGATCGACTCGAACCAATGAAAATAAATCCGAGATATAATTTTAGGGGACTTGGCTTGTACTAGTTTGGCGAAATCCGAGATTTATAATAGCGTAACTTTTGTGCAAGCAATCTGATGGTTGTTATGAAAGAAATTGCTTTGAAAATAGTGAAAATAAACTCTGCTGGAAGAAAAAATTAATCATGTATTCTTATGTCTTACAGTATTTTTCTTTCAATACCTGAATTAAACAAAAACTAAACTTAACTTTACTTACGGTGCCATCAATCACTTCATTCTATTTTTGATTACATATTTGTCATATGATGGATGCATACAACAACTTGAAGTACAACAGAAACTTATTGTTAACATCTTTTGTATCTTTCCCAACAACGGTCTACAGTAGTCCAAAATATCTAGTCGTAAGGGGCCGTCAGATTGAGAAATAAACCAGAAACTTAAACCGAAACATATCTATGTTGCTACATGAACTGTTTGTAGGTCAATACCATGGAGCTATGTATAGTAGCTTTATGGTCAATACCACGAGCTGCGCTGTAGTATTTCATTATTTTTACTACGCGATAGAAAATATTTACGCTATGCTTTAATCGCGTGCAAGACAATTTCCATCCGTCCGACTTGGGAATCAAATTTTCAATGTTAACTTGTAGCCTGTACGTAAATTTCAGTCAACTTTAGAATTTATCCGACTTAGAATTGTCCGACTTAAAAATAATTGTGTGTGTGTGTGTGTGTGTACATATTGGAGTTTGTCTGTTCTTTATTAATAGCACGACTTACGCGAAAATCCGACTTAGTCACATCGGACTTAGGCGGGGTTGCCTGTAATTCAAATTCAAGAAATGTAGAAAAATTAAGCAAAATTAAAATGTTTTCATAGGTTATTTTTGGGGAAAAGACATGCTTTTCTTTGATCCCTTCATAAAATAAATATCTACCAACGTAATACATATATATATATATATATATATATATATATACCGGGTNCGGGTTAGTCAAAATGTCGTTACTTTTTTAAAAAGCTATTATTGACAAAGGTTAGCAGAAAAAGAATATACAACATTTATTATTAACAACAAATGAAAGGGAAATTATCTAGTCTGTAACAATTGTTCGAAATGTCCTCCGTTCACGTCAAGAACCAGTTCACGTCTCCGGTGCAAATTGTTGATTGCAGCTATCATTTCTCCACGTGTAATTTTTGAAACTTCCTCAGTGATGAATGTTTTCATCTGGCCAATAACATTTGGTTTGCCTTGATGGTAGACTCTATCTTTTAAGAGAGGCCACCACCAGTAATCTAATGGAGATAGATCTGGAGACCTTGGTGGCCACTTAACTGTTAACCCTCTTCCGATACCCAGATCACCAAATGTTTTGGTTAAGAGTTCTCTAACCTGAACACTGTAATCGACAGGGACCGCATCGTGCTGAAAAATGGTTGATGATAGTTTCCGTTTACTACGTAAGAAAGTTAGAAAAGTGTTTCGATTAAAGTTGAGTAAGATTGGGCAGTTACTGTGTTCTCGAAGAAGAATGGAGGAGTAATAACATGTGATGAGAAGCCAATCCAAACCATCATCCAGGAACTATGGAGTGATTTACTGATATTGATATGTGGATTATCAGTGCTCCATATGACACAGTTATGCCGGTTAATTCTACCGCCCAATGAAAACGTAGCCAAACAATACGGTCAATCTCATCCCAGTGCTTTAACATCCAGTTTGCAAACTCCTGACGACTTGCTTTATCTTCATCACTGAGTGAGTGGTGAATGGTAATATGATATGGGTACAGAGACAATTTCTTCCTCAGAATGCGATTAACACTTGTTTGGCTGATTCCAGTAGTTTCTGCAATTTTCCGTGTGGAAGAACAACCATAGACATTTGAGGAGAATGTTTCTGCTAATGCCTCTTCAATAGCCGGAACACATTCATTTTGCAAAGACGGTCGCCCGCTTGATTTTCCAGGAGCAACATTACCAGTTCCTTCAAATCGCATGACCAGATTTGTAATAAACTGTTTTGGGAAAGCCTTGTGCAAATTGTTTTGAGTCTGCCATTTGCGTATGGTTGCAGTCGCACTTTCACCATTTTGATAATATAATTTTATAATTTGAGCTATTTCTCTACATGATAAATCCATAGTTGCAGTTAAACACTTCTAAAACGAAATATGCAAACCAGAGTTTCACAACAGGGTCCGCCCCACCCGTATAGGGGGTCCCTGAGATCCTTTAGGGGGGGGGCGGTGAGAGCGTCTAGTAACATTACTCGGTGTTTCTCAACCCATTCGTAATTTCTTTCCTAATTTTTTTTGCTCGTCATATGTGAAACTGGTTTTTGTTCACTTCGCAAAGATATAGTTGAAAATTTCACTCATATTTTGAAATTTGATATACAACGTCTCATAATATGTCCATCCTGACATTAATCGGGCACCACGGATTTTTGCTCTTGTAAGTAATAAACAGCCACAAGGCTCTCATTAATACTTATGTCTAAAGACAGTTTGTCTAATTCAAATAAATTTTGTTGTGCTCCAAAAATGAGTAATGTTTTTATTACAATATTTTTTATTTTTAGAAATTAAATTCATGAATATAAGAAATCTTACCTAAACCAACGCCGGGGTCCATGGCGAAAAAAAAATTCGGTTTGGGGCCCACAACGGAAAAAGGTTGGGAAACCCTGATGTAAATAATGCAATCCAAATATACATACACTAATTATAAGTGAACATAAATCAACAAACGTATTTGACTGGCTAGTAATGACAAATTAAAAAAGTAACGGAATTTTGACTCACCCGGTATATATATATATATATATAATTGATGTACGTGCACAGTAATACCAGTGGATATCCGGTATTACCCTCCGTATTCATTAGTACAGGATGTTGTGACCAATTATTGTCAAGCAGAATGTGTATAAATGCAATTGCATAGGGTTTTATGCAGCAATTTGGCAAGTTTTATTATATTCCATTTTTGTTGAAGGAAATTTATGGAAGTCATTGAGAACACGGCGCCATCAGGCTGCAAATTTGTTTTTATTGGTAAACTGTAAGTTTATGAAGTCTAGCTGGAAATTGTAGAACGATTGAATGATTTATTAGAAACGTGAATATTCAATAAATCAGTTGGTTTTTGAAAACATATCAAAGCCTATTTTTATATTAGACAAAAATTTGTTAATGGCAGACAGTTAATTATTATTCCTGGTGGAGGAAATGTACACAAATTTATCATTTTAAAACGAAAACACTGCTTTTCGGCATCAGACACTATTCGCAGATAATACAGTAATACCTTTATTGTAAGGGGCGCGTTTCAAATGGTAACATTAGGACCCTTGCTAATGACTAGAAAGCAATAGATTCGGTTAAAAATGCAGTTAATAAATCTCAATGCTTCGAAAAACTTTGATTATACAGGCCGTTTTCCAATAAACGAGTTCAGGTTCGGTTAACGCACAATTCAAAGCCGCTGTTTCGGTTTCACTTTTTTAGTTAACTACTATTGATATTAGAAAAACGTTATTAAAGAGAAAAACGCATTTTCAAAGTAAATTTTCAAAACACAAATATTACTTGTTTGTGTTTCTCATAATTTACTATACTTTGAATTTATGTGGTGTTTTCGTTCAATAAACTAATAAGAAACTATACAACATAACTCAATAATATATTTAAAAATCAATTTGAAAAAATAAATCCAGAACTGTTCAGAGTAAATATCTACGTGAAAGTATTAAATTTGTGGGCAAGACATCGCAGCCACAAAAGTAAAAAACGCATGAAATTATACAAATGAGATGCGAAGTAGCATATTAAATGAGGCAATTTATAATTTTGGAACAATAAAAATGTATTGATCTCCAAGACAGACAGTTTTATTATAGGCGCTGACACGCACGCCTGTGCTACATAAAAGATTGAAAGTCTACATTTCTAAAATTCGCGCAATTTTGTTTAAGTTCATATGCATCTACGCTTCTCTTTGAAATTGGCATGGAAACTAACAAATTGACAGTTTCCTACGTACGTCATTGTTAACATTTTATATTTTTTAAGTCTTCATATATTTCGGTAAATTTCTAGATAGCTATTTAATTATAATTAGTGCGTTAAGTCAAATATGAACAACCATGCATCAAATGGCATAATTTGCAAACAAATACGAGAAATATTTGTTTATTGTAATTCATTGCACGATATCTTAATTAAATCAATATAAACATTGCCAACATTCGCCTATTGTAGTGGTTCTGGGATCGAATGACAATTTGTCAGGGGTCGCCTAGTTACTCGGAATTATACAATTTTTTCCAAATTTCGCATGCTTTTAGAAGCATGAATGTTTGCTTCGAACTGGTAAGGACGCTTAATATGATACCAAAGCTCTCCAAATAGCTTAGATATTGAGGAAGTTGTCAGTTGTCAACCACTTTAGTTTACAAAATGTATGACATGAAAAAATATTTAGTTGGAGGCCGCCCAAAACATTGAAAATAGTATTGGTGTCACAGTCCAAGAATGGTTGAGATCCAATGGTCTATTGTAATCATCGCAAGACATCTTAATTTAATCTTTATAAATCGTTGATATAAAATACCGTATCTTGAAACGAAGTAGAACTGCGAAAGCCACATTTTGATGAAATTTTTAGCATGAATTAGTTGGATTTTAAAAGACCAATAGCTAAATTAAAAATTTCTGACAAGGTGATTAAATACAGTGTTACGCAACAGACAAAGGATTAAAAATAGTTATCCCCTATGTAATCGAATTGAAATGACATAATGATGCCCTTTATAAATAGCATTTTATTTAAAGTAAATTAAAAGGTTAAGGGAGGATAACTAACAATTAATATGGAGGAAATTACGCAATTCAGTACAAAGTGAGAAGTTCTTGTTCAACAGTGAGTTAATAAGTCATTCAAAGTTTTCATAGTTGTTGGGTTGCAATGCAAAATGCCTCATTTCAGAAAATGTCTTTCAAACAATATATTACAGGTCCAATGTTAAAAAATTACTTTTTAACATAATCAACAACAATTTCTGTATACAGTTTCAATTCACCGTCCATAAAAACAAGAAATTGGTATGGATATTTCAAATGAGAACAGAGTAGGAATCCATACCGACCGACCAGCAGGGCCCAGGTTAACTGAGTACTTCCATTTTTGATCAATTTTTTTTGTACTGCCAACCGATCTCATAAATGTTCTCAAAGTAGCAATAAACAATAAAATGGTCGTAGATGTATTTCAAAATAGAAGCAATGAAACTGCTTTAAGCGACAAATGCTTGTTTTTATGAGTTTAATGCAAAAAACAACTAGCAAATATTTAAATGTTCGTTTAGAAATAATAGAAAAATTTGATTTTTGGAAGGGTACAAAATGCTATATCAAAATACAGGGACTGGGGAGATTTAGGTGACTAGTCATCATCGTTTTTTCATTTGGCGCCTACAGGAATAAAGTTTTAACCAATCATAATAGAAGTAGTTCAGTAAGTGGATACATCACCTTAAAATTCAATCATTTCCCCATCATAATCAAGCTAAAATCTTTCTTGTTCTTGCTATTCCACGATCAGCATTGAACAAAATGCTTACAATTTCCCCAGGATCATTGAACTCATAGTTGACTAAGTCGAACTAAATTATTGTTAAAGCCAGCTAACATATGAGGGCTTCATAGACATGTTCGTAACAATAAATAATAATTCTAGTAGAAATGTAGATTTTATTTCTACAATAGAAATAAATATTTTAAAAAATATTTATGGACGAACATTTACTTACTTTTGGAAATGTACTAAGTTAGTCTGTAGAAATAATAGTGTCTTGAGAAATGCAAAGGTTAAGGACCCCAGGGTCCATAGTGCCCCTGTCTCCCCTACTTCTCATGTACATGTTTTCTCATTGGATTAAAGAAAAATCATGTAGTATAGTTAATTTTTTTATATTTTCAATGCTTCGGTTGAGGAGGACTTTCATAATATGTCACGAATAATATTAATTAAATTAAACCCGCCTACACACACATAATTAGGAAAATTTTATGCGCCTGTTGTACAGATAGTCCTGGATACGCTACATGGATAAATTCCGTTCTTAATATATTGAATTTTCTGAGAATATAATTAAGTACAAAACCAACTTCGAACATGTAACGCTAAAATCTTTCATAAATGATTAAAGGAATAATTCCGCTAATTATAAAATAATCACGGTTTCAAAAATAATTTCTAATTTGTTCAACAAATTAAATTTTCTTTGGGAAGAGTGTATTTCTACCAAAAAATGTGCATCAAAATAGAGTGTCAAAAATAAATCATTGTAGATGAGACACAGAATATATGGTGATGGCGCCAAGATTAATAATTCATTGGTTTATGCTGACTAGTAAATGACATGATGGTAAGAAGCTCATTCAGACTTGTCTAATATAATTAGAAATCCGAATGAATAGTTTCATTTCAATAACAGAAAATAATTATTCCTACATTTGATAACAATTCTGAGGTTTTAGCAAAATTATGAAAACCTCAAAATTTAGAATGAATATTTAAATTTTTACTACAGCCATTCTAAATAATCACATTCTTCCTTACAAAAGAATTTATGAAAGATTCTGCTGATTTGAATTCAACGAGTGAAAACAATGGATAAGTTTTTATAATAAAAACAAGAATTCCATGTGAATTAGATAAAAAATTCAGCACTGCATATTCATTATACTTAATGACTAGAGATCGCAAGGCCGAGCAGGCAGGATTCCCAAACACGAACGGCAGTTGACATGATTGCTAATTCCGTCCTGGGCTTTATCTCAAATTTTCAAAATGAGAAAAACACTAGATTTTTAAATTTTGAATTAAAAAGTTCAACCGCTCGATCGATCTGAAAAAAAGTAAACACAGTTTAGTAATTCAAAACAAAAAGGCGAATTTTGCTACTTTTTCAGTCGCTTATGAAAGTACGAATCGACTAATTCCAAAAAATTATTCTACAAATTTTCATAAAATTCTATATGAATGCGAAAAAAAATACTTAAAAAATATTGCAAAAACATGTTTAAAACACTGTTTTAAAGAGTGTTTAAAACAACCTCTTTTTAAACATGTCAATCCTGGTTTTACATTTAACTATATTTCCGATATGTTTATCCTATCATTATATTTACAATAGGTTATACAATATTGTCGTATTTTTTGTAGTAGTGGTTGTTAGTTTGAATTTTTCTAAGATAAATTAACCCTAGGCTTAATCATATTTCGTGCTTCAAGCGCAGGCTTAAAAATATCGACCAGACTTGTGATCCCTAGTGCCTCCAATTTTTGCTAATGGATGTATTTTTGGAAAACTACGTGGATCATAGCCTTGAAATATTCAAATTTTTCGTTGCAATTTTACTCAATTTACTATATGTTTACGACTAGTAAATTATATATTTTGAGTAAAATTATTTAATTTAGTTACTAAAGTATAACTTACGATGTTTTACAGTTACAGAAGGCTTTTGTCATAGAACTGAATTACGTTTATTGCGGTAAAATTAAAAAAGTGCTATAGTGACTCAAAAATTCATTTTTTCACAATTTCGAGGATATCAGTTGATTGCTCATTGTAAAAACTGACCCAGAAAAGTTGTTTGGATGAGTTATTAGAATTTTTCCAAAAAAATTCACCTGAATTGAAATTGATCCCCACAAGCCTTCAATTTATCGCAGGCCTGAACTTTCAAAATATTTCTGCTCTGAAAGCAACAATGCTATCATACAGAATTATACAATTTCAAAACATAATTGCCACTTAACGTTTCTAATTTTTTTTAAAATTAATTGGTATTTAAAAAAATTAATCGATTCCTATAATGTGACTGATCAGATGTTCAAATAATCCACACTTCATTCATTTAATTCATTTATTCAAAAAGTGATAAAGGAAATACGCGAACGGCGAAAAGAGCCACACCCACTTTGATGTGACGCTTTGCAGTAGGTCGTAAACATTGAAATTATTTTGAAATTACAGTGACAAGTAGAGGTGGGGACAAGACAAGAATTTTGCCTGTCATGTACTGTCTCTTAATAAAATCATTCTGACCTGATAAGCCTTATTTTATACTTACTAATTTACAATGTTCTTAAACTTGAGCTACACTAGCCTCACTTACCCAAAGAAGACACCAAGGTAAAGAACAAAGCTATAAAGTTGAATGCTAGGAATTGAGTTTAGTATCTTTTATTTCTAAGCAAAGCACAAAAGCTACCAAGTAACCTGCAGCAGCTCATCATGATTGATCGCATATAAAATGAACGATCACTATTAAGCTAAGTAATGCCTCCGCAGTAACATCATGGTGTTAGTACTGTCTTCTACCTTCCTTAGTCTTGATCTTAGATTGATTATCCTGAGATAAGGAGATAGACTATTTATGGCGTCCTGATAAAATTTGACTGATTACCCAGTGCTGAAACAGTCTATTCTGGTCCCAAGCCTAGTGATAATATGTTTAAGTTAAAAATCCTAATACTGTAAATGAAAAAATTAAAATCAAAATTAGAAGTGTTGATTGTTTGTAGATACTCAAAGTTCATCAAAACTTCATCAAGACTGTTATACGAAATAACAATAAGCGTTGATAACTACAAATAGTGTACCTACAATGCCAATCACAGCTCTCGAATGTTGAAACAGCTTAAATAGAAATCAACCATTAGAATATTACTAACCAGTGAGGAATTCCGTAAGAGAAACAAATTAAAATTTCTATGAAGGCCAATGTAATTCCCCAGGTGGTCGAAATTTACTACTTAAGGAAATGTGTGAACAGTGCTTAAACTAGAAACTTATATGGCTGTACAATACTCTGAATAATTAGTAAACGAGAATATGGTCTAATGGGTTAAATCTGGCAGGCATTAAAGATCAAAAGTTACTTTTCTCTCATAACCATTATACAATAAACATGAAAGAATGGATTACGTATAAATCGTGTACGCCCAAAATATTAAAACGGAATTAGACGGAGATTATGAACAATATCACCGACTACTACCTAACTCCAGCTAATGCACACAACAAAGCGCTTTCCTACATGCCAATGAATCCAATACTCAAACGTAAGTAATCGTTTATTTACTTCAATAATACTACATCACCTCCATACATAAGTTATTATGATTCAAGCTTTCAGTAATTCAACTCAACCAGGGACTTCAACTCACATTTTCAAAAAAGAAATTAACATCTTCATTTAGGCCAAACGCACATTTTCACAATAGACTAAAGGAAGTAAGTCTTTAACATTTCGAGATTAAAGTCTAGATTAATGGCCAATTGAAATTTCCATCCAACTTATAGCATTAAAATGTCGAATATTGAAAGTGTAATGTCAATACATGTCCACTTTTAATAGATATCCAACAAAATTGTGTTTCGAGAAAATGCTAAAAAAATGTTACTCATATTTTTGATTTTAGTAATATGGCATATATATATATATATATATATATATATATATATATATGTATGCATGCGGTAGAATTTAAAATTTCCGAACAGCTAGATCATCTGGATAAGAGAGCGTACCAAAAATGCGGTGATTCGATAACTAAATATCGTTGATGCTAATAGCAACAATAAGTAATAATTCCAATTACTAATAATAGAACAACCTTAAAATTCAACATTGTGAATATGAATGAATTTTGAGATTAATTAGCATGTTTAAGCATCTAACAAGATTTATTCTTGTTGATGATGCTCTGTTGGTAGAAAACTCCATGAAATTTGACAATGATGAAGGATGCTACTTAATAGAGATGAGTTTATACAGTTAAGAACGGATATAGTAAAATACTTTGGTGGTTTCAACGGCACTCAAACGTGTTGTGAGAAAAGTAAAAAAGAAAAGGTCAAGGAATGGTTCACAATGACATCAAAAGCAATTAAAATGTCGGAGATACAACCACATGCAACACATTCGTGCTTTGTTAAAATTATTCAAAATAAATAGTTATACCTTCAGAGGTCAACTAAGTCATCACCAAATAGTATTGAGCAACCAGTTAGCCTGCTAAACAACTTCAACAAAGAAATCGAGCATACTCTTGATAAGTTCCTTGCATTGCAACACGTATGGGAGGCTTAGATTTACGCGAACCTAATTCAATTAGCGAGGACTAATAGTTTTTCTCTATTTAAATACTGTACATCTCAAAAATGGAATTGTTCCCAATCCTTTCATTTACCAAACAACATGCAGTCGGAGCAAAAATCTCTTGTTCAACAATGCCTGAAAACAAGAGTTGAAACAAACAAATTTGCATGAGGTGCTTCTGAACATGGGTTTACTGCTGAATAAAAAACAGCTGTCAAATTTATCTCTCACAAAGGATGCCCTTTCTGGTTAGCGACGCCGCTAATATCCGCGGAAACTTTTCACACAAGTAAAAGGTATTTCAGACATTGCATTCGAAAGAGATATGGTATTGAACCGGCGGACATACCCACAGTTTGTGTATGTGGGTAAAATTCACTACTTCTCATACACTATCATGTTCAAAACGATGATTTGTTGCCAGAAGATGCAATATACTGCAAGACTTAATGTCATACAATTGTATTGATGCCACAAAGAAACGCACCTCGCAAAAAAACTGGTTTTTTGAAGCAAGAGTTTTTAATCCTTGTGTAGCAACTAATACCAATAAAAACCCAAATCATACCACCCATGCACATGAGCAAGAGAAAATATTGCACTATCAAAGAAGTGCAATTGATGTTCAGCATGCCAAAATTACACCTGTAGTTTTAGTGCTACTGGAGGCACCTCACCTCTCACGGAAAGCTTATTAAAAATCTAAGCTATCGAATTTCTGAAAAGAAGAACTCAAGCTATTCAAAAACTTGTAATTGGGTATCTTTCTCTTTGTTGCATACTATACTTCTATTCGTAGTAAAGGGTGGTACCAAAGGAAAATCTTTCAATAATGGCATTAGTTTTTATAGTTATATAGCCATGGATAACTTGGAGTTCGTTAATAAAAAACTAGATCAAATGTTTTCTCGATTATCAGTACAATGGAGTGTGAGTGTCTTTACAAAAGTTGTAGATTACAAGAAATGGAAAAAGTTTGAAATACGTAAATGCTTATTATTACTTAACCAAAACATGCTAACAGTGAATACGCAAAAAACTCAGTTCATCATCTTCGCTCCAAGTGGATCAGAAGCAATAGCTAAAGACATAAGTCTAAGAGTTTCCGACGGTATATCATCAATCCAAAACAGCAAATCAGTAAAGTACTTAGGGGTGGAAATAGATCAACACTTCTGTTATAACGACTTCATAAACACCAAGATTCGTAAGATTGCGTTTGGAATACAGTATCTAAAACAAATAAAACGGTTTAAGCAGAGTAAAGATTTAATCAACGCTTTTGTAATTAGTCAATATACATATGCTTGCATTCTTTTAAGCAATATTAAGACAGTTGATCATGAGCGTATAAATAGATTGTTTAACTGGTCAATCTGTGTCATGTTTTCCATTAGTAAACATCAAGTTAGTAAAAAACTGCAAACATTAACATTGTTTCGTCCATTTACTATAACCAAGTACAACAGCTTAGTACACATGTTTAAGCAGTTGAAAACAAGTGGTAGGGCACTAATCAAGAAATTTGTAAAATATAATCACCGTGCTAACATGTGCATAAACAATATACATCCAAGAAGCAAATACTGGGAAAATTCTTTTACAACAACATCTTGCAAACTGTGGAATGATTTACCTATCAGTGTAAGGAAAGCCAGCGATATAAATGAATTTAAAAAACTGTTAAAACACAATTTATTAGCAGAACAAAATAATAACAGAATACTTAAACGTTAAAACTGTAGCGAAACTTCTTATTTTTAATCCATTTTAATTGTAAATATCTGTGTGCATTTTAATTTAATTATTGTAGCTTAGTTTGTAGTATATGTATATCTAAGTTCTGTGTACATTTTTTGTAAATATGTATATATCTTATTTGTACATATGCAAAGAGCAAACAAAATAAAGCTATTGAAGATTATGTTTATCACCATGGCAGAAGGGATTACTAATACACATTCTAACCAGAACATACTCATTAGTTAGCACGAATAATGAGATAAGTGCTTATTTTAAATCCCATATTTTTAATTAGTGATGTAAATGAAAATGACTGTTTTTTCGAAAACCAAAGTTTCTCTGGAATGTAGGGTCATATGAACTATTCTGCCTAATTCTGTGTATTTCTGTTCACCCTTAAACAATTAAACAACAAGTTTTCTGTAGCCTTAAAAAGCTTGGAAATTCAAGATGGGTTAATTTCTAGAACGTATTCCGAAAATTTTGATGGAGGGGCACCTCAAATTACAGGGTAGATCCCTCCAAAAAACTATCAAAATTTGGTTGTCTCTAAATTTTTTAAAAGTAATAATGAAGTACTTTATTCTTAAACCATAAAAAATCTATGTTGAACGCCTGAAGGGGATCATTGCTCCATGCCTCTTCTAAATACACCTCTGGTGAACTAACAGTGGTAGAGGTGTTATCCCAAAGTGTAAAAAATATTGTCATAGTGCCTTTTACCCGAATGATTAAAAGCAAGTACGAAGACGACTCATTACCGTCTTAAACCACGAATTTTGGCTATACGTTCATGGAAAAAATTGCAATTTACGATAATAGATCAATATTGGATAGTCAATGGTGGAAGATTATGGTGTCAAAATGAATCTTCTATCAAACAATCCAACAATACCACATATATTCAGTTACCATTGAGTGAGTATTGTTTGGCTTAATTAAAATAATCTGATGCTACTATTGTCGTGTCTTGCTGATTTACCTTGTACATTATGCTAGCATATAAAATCATTAAACCAATGCCTTATGTTTTTGGTAAAAAGCTGCCAATTTAGAATGTTGAGTAGCTCTAAAGATTTCCACTGAAAGAAGATTGAATTGAAAAAATAAAACTGAAACGAGTCACATAGATGTTTGAGAATTGCTCTAAGGATTCCTAAAGTCAAATGCGCTCAAAGAATAGAACTTAGAAGTGTTGGTTTTTTGAAGATTTAGTATAAAATTTTAAACAATAATGTGGACAATGCGTATAGATTAACAAAAAGCGATGATCACCTTTGTAGCATTACTACAGAGGTCAGCGATAGTAGTCAAAGGTTTCCAACGCATATATCAATTTTCAAATGATGATACTTGAATTGTCGGATAATTTAATTAATTCAGAAAATTAAATAGACATATGAAAAGAAAAAATAGTTTTTTAATTATTTGTGGATAGGAAACAATTGCTGCGATGATTAGTTCATGCATAAGCTTTAAAGCGATTACTTTGTGCAAATCTCGTGTTAAATACCATGAATAAATATTGAATGAAATCTAGGCGTAAAATTTCCACATGGCTTGCAGTGCAACACTCTGTAAAAATAAATAATTGGATAAGAAATCAAAAGAGAAAAATCTGTTACCAAGTGTAGAACACAGGTGTCGCGTATGCACGTAGGAGTGTCAAACGCTGCCAAATACAACTGGCCTCCAATTGGCGTACAATAGAGAGCTAACATGAGGAATTGCGAGTGTATTATTCATGCCAACACAAACTATATTAATGAATGAAATCCAACCAATCAGCAGATAGTTGTAAAAGTGTGTGCTTTATTGGAAAAATCTCACGAGCCAGTACGCTGACAGAACACGCTCTCTCCGCTAGGCACCATGAAACGGGCGCTGGACCCGTTGCCATGAAACTCGATATCAGTTCGGTTCATTTATTTGCAATGGTGTTAATTTATTTTTTCAAATTCACGACGACTGCTCCTTACAGAAGAATAGTTCACTCCCAAACACAAGTGGCTGTTCAAACGTACCCCGTCAGGATTAAACCCACCGAGAAGCCTATTTATGAGGATAATAAACAAAATTCCACGACGAATTACACCGCGGTCACTGAATATCATCGTAAAAAAGGATACAGTATGTAAATTTTAATGCAGAAATCTATTTAATTTAATCATTCCCACGAAAAACCTTAATTTAAACAAGGATAAAATTCAACCAAAGCATTTGTGTTAGGAACAAATAATAAATTACCAAAGCGGGCACAACACTTTTAGGTACTATTCATTAAGAATTAGTTATTTACCAAATGGTCCAATCATTCCATCACGAACGGGAAAGACATTTCTATGTAAGAAGCCAACTATCAACAAAGTTTAGTCTATTTTTGTTAAACCTAATCAATCTAATTTAAAAATACGTGAATTTCAGGGTTCGAGGACAACTAAAGATATCTTCAGTTGTCCTTGCAGGGTTATAGTAAATTTAAGAGATTTTGCAAGGAGCTTACTTCAATTTTTCGCACACATTATGAAATACTGCGGTTGATGCTGCATCCGCTATTTCACATTTCTAAAATTCACTTTTAAACAGTGAAATTATTTTCTGAAAAAATTACTTGGATTGCCGCGCTTATCTTGACATTAGATTATAGTCGATAAATAAAAAAGGTAATTGTAATGTCTTAACTTATTAGATTTATTCTTATGCAAATGTAATAGTCAAAATATTTTAATAGAAGTGTTGCAAATAAAAGCAAAAATTATTCTAACAAGAAGTAACAATCAACCGTTTTTATAACTCCTTCCGCGATACAATTGAAACAATTTTCGTACAGAGGTTATCTACTCCAAATTTGAAAACAGTTCAATTTTATGTTTAGGAAACTGATTATAGTGATAATTATGTATTTTTAACGACTTCAAACGAGTAAAAACCAAATGAAATAGTGCCGTTAAACGTCAACATATTTGCTTAATTTATAATACTGGAGAGATACATTACATTTTTACGAGTTTCATACAAAATCAAACATCGGAGAATTTGAAATATGTATATATTCATACTTTACGCACGCATAAATTTCCATTTTTGTAAATACCTGACACAGCGAAGCAGCAACACCTTTTAGTTGAAAAGTTGTGTTCGATTTTTTTGCAATAGATTTCAGTTTTCATATCTCTACAAAAAACACTTATATAAATAAACAAGATCTACTTGTTGCAATGCACAAAATAAATAAACTTTATAGCCTTACATGCAACTCAACCCCAAGAAAGCATAGCGATGAATCGATTCGACATAAAATTTACCAACCGTAACAAATTGTTTGATGATAAACCGCGAATAAATCAGTGGTTATAAACTCGGATGCCAATTCTATATTACATTTTGTTATTCAACACACTTTTAAAGGCAATTGCTGAATGTAGCAGCATTCCTACAAACTCAAGTTAAGGAACTAGAAATCTGAAATTCAGTTCGAAATCGTCTCTGGCATTTTTTCTAGAACTAAAGAGCGAGTCACAATGTTTTCTCACTTTCAAAAAATATGAGTTTAAAATAAACTTATAAAAATGTCAGTCAAAATATGCATTTGAGAAAATATGCGCATTTAAAACTCGAAAATTTAAAAATTGTATAATGAAAACACTGTGTTCACCTTCAGTATAGCATTCAAAATAATAGACTCTTTTTTGTTTGGCATTTGATGTTAAGATTGACTGAGGTGTAGATTAACATGAAAGCTACTTAAAATGTATTGTTTCTCAAAAAATTAACTAAAGATAAAATCGCATAGCGAGCGACGGGGGAACATTACTGATATTCTCAGCAGTGTTAAGTGAAGTTAAAGTTACAACCGATTTCTAATAAATGCTTTGACTTGCAGTAAGCTATATGGAACATTTAAAAATCATAGTCGATATAGGTTGTAGCAAATCCGCTAGTGGACGAAAATGAAGGATCTTCTGACGAGGAGGGAGGTTACATGTCAGTAATTAAAACGCTGGGTTATCAATAATGTGGAGAAGCCCTCGAAATACAGAAAATTCTGCAAAAATAGATTCCTAAAATACATTTTACCATCTTAGCTTGAGATAATTTAAAATCGGAAACCTGGCGGGGTTTGGTTCCGCAGATCCTTCAATGGGGTAAAAGTAAAATCACAAAAGTATTTGTTTCCCCAATTTGAGGAACGGGATAATTCGAAAATCGGATTTTCCATTGACAAATTTTGACCATAGCAGACATTCAAACTTATCCCGAGAATCCTGAGAATCCCAAATGCCTAAATAAGCTTGGAGATATTGTTTGAAAATGCGGAAAACAGGTGTATGACTTTAAAATACAATAAGCAGTTGTGGTTTAATAAAATTGTAATATTTTAAATCTATTTTGATATCAGCTAATAGTTCTTCTTGGGAAACAGGGAAGCACGTTTCCTCATAGATGTGCTCAAATTAATTTTCTAATGCTTTGGGGGAAAATTGCTTAAGAATTTGAACAAAACTGTTGGTAAACTTAGAGGCAGTATAGGCTCTTTGGGATTAATTCAAACTGTTTAAACTCCTTTCCAACTTTCAAACTTGTCGATATTTACGGTATGCTCTGACTTCGCCCCTAAACTATGCTCTTATTTAGATGAAAAGTTAATTCCATTTTCAAACTGCAGGATAGTGAGTTAAAATAAATAAATAAACAATTTCAATGTGATATTGATTAAAGACAATAAGGATCACATATTTCGTATGGCCATTTAAATCAGTGGAAACATTAATCACGTTTTAACAATATATTCATGCAAATTACAATGAGATGTCAAGTGTGTTCTCATTGCATGCGATTGGCAATTAGACTTTAGAACATCCAATTACTTAAGAATATTGAAGAGTTTAATGTTCGGATGTTAGATGACCCATTCAAGATTGAAGAGGATTGTTTGAATTCCTGACATATAAATTTATAGTTTTTGTAAATTACAAGTAAACACATGCAATTAAACACATAGGCAATTAAACACCCATTACAAAATGCTGAAAGAGTTGGAGCACATGATGTGCAAAGAATGATTTCCTATTAGAACTACAGTCCAGGGTTTTATGCGACTTACCTACTTCCGTCTCATGCGACGGTAACCTGTGATTAAATATGCCGTGGAACTGAGATTACTACAAAAAGCCTCTATTATAACTTTTCAACGCTTTTAAGCCTTTTTATAAAAGCTAGACAGCTTGTTCATTAATTAGCGCTCATCCTTTAAAAGTTAATGAAAAATTGAACCATATGTGATTGGGACTATTAAATTTCGAAGCCTGCACTACCCTGCTACAGTCGCAAATCATATTTGATACTAACGGATGTTATGTAATTGTAGAAAGTCTCTAAAACAAGAGTAGAATTGTGGCTGGAAAACAAACATTTTAACAAGCACAATGTTTTCAAAAGTGAATATTTCAATTAACGTTAAATAAAGATCCTTTTACCGTAAATGCGTTCGAATGCAAAGTGGAACTAAACCCCCCGCCTAATGCTTATAGAATAAATTCGCAGCCATTGTAAAAATCCTACAATATATTGAATAATTTTAAAGCCACAAGTTGAAGCACATTGAAATATGTCTAAAAAATTGGATTACAAAAACAGCACTGAGCAATGAATTCCCTAACGTATATTCGGAAAATCATAGAAAAGAAACGATTATTGCTCTTATCAATACCAAAACCACTTAATTCTAAGAAATTTAATAAATAAAACAGAGTACCAAACATTTAGTCATGCACATTCCCTTATAATGATATTTAGTTACACGCTTTCATCTCCAATTTTATATTCCCTTTTCCTCTGGAGATTCAAAAAGCAATAGAATATAGGCCATGTAATCGAGTTAATTTGGAAATTCTAACTTCTAAAGAACAATATCCTCCACAATATGATGATCAGTCGGCTACATCCTTTGACATTATTCAATCCGGGTGTATTCAAAATTTGGCAGAAATCAAACAATAAATTTAAGCATAAATCATTTTTATACTATCAGACTAAATGAAATGAATGTAAATTATTTAAAATGATGTAATTGAAAATTTCCTGAGATACTTGGAAAGCTAAAAAGTTTTGCTATAAAGTTGCAAATTTAATTAAACGTACTGCGAGTAAATATATATGCATTGTCGACAGTATTGATTTAGCTTTAAACGAGTGCGATTAATTAATTAATTTTTCCTTCGTGCGAATCTACGTGCTAGCAAGCATACAACTATTAATTTAGACGAAATCATAAATTTATACCACTTTTCTAATGCTGCCAGTCACTGCTGAAGAAGATTTGGTATCATGCGTAATACTATCCGCCAATTTCATTTAAAATAAATGTCGAAATAAAAGAGAACTTGATTTCACACAAGATAAATTCCAAATGTTTCAGTTCGAATAAGTCATACTAACTCCGTCACAACTTATATAACCGACATAGGCCTGATTGGACTTATAAATCGAGGCATTAGGATTTAAAGTCGATAACTGCTGAATATTTATACGAAAACAGTATGTTAAAACAGATATGTATTCTAATATTTCAAATTTAAACATAAGATGATTGGCGAATCATACTGCTCTCCGTTTATTGATAATTTCATTTACAGTCTTGAATGGTTGAAACCGGCAAGATTACAATCTATGTTGATTTGCTTCGATCAGCGTTTTTTCAAGACAAAGTTACCATGCCATCCTGATTTAAAGATTACACAAATGATATATAACAAGGATTTTTATCACACAATGCAGTTGTGTAAAAAAACACTCGAACAAAATCAGTCAACTCTGGCTTCAAGAGTTATGAAACATTTTGATATTAAAAAATATTTAGAATTTTAACTAGAGAAAAACCCATTATTTTGTAAGCGTAGCATTGAGAATCAGTGTTAAATATAAATCAGTGTGTCTCAAATTTGGTGTTATCTTGGGGTTTTAGTTTTAATATTAAAATCATATATTATTAAGGTTTTTAGCATAAAATCGTGATATTTGATAATTTTGGAAGCAATGAGATTTGCACTTATCTCTTGAAATATTTCTGTATATACTTGAAAATTGTATCTTTTATGACTAATTTAATTTTTGATAGAATATGGAAAAATCGATCCCATGTAAGCGAAAATTAATTCAAGGTGTCGAATTTAATAAGTGCTGTAAAAGAAGACGAGTGCATTGCAACAGCGCCATAAAAATCAATAATTAAGCATAGATAAATAGTTTTTCACATTGGAATATTGAAATAATTATATATGCATTAAATGCAATCTGGACAACGTCAATCACTTATCACGTCGTACTAAAATTTAAACAACTGTCAATTGCAAAACGCCTAAATACATTATGCATGCAACTATACAAAATAAGCCTTTTACAAATGATATTCGAAAAATTTCCCACCATTGTTCTGAACTCTTACAGCATAAGTGTACCTTGTACTTGCAATGCTAGATTGCTTGGTCTAAGTTATAAAGGAATCAAGCATCGCAGAAAAGCCCCTTCCTATGTTTATTTCAAAATAATGGCTTAAAACTATAAAATTTGTATTTATTTAAAACGTCCTGATTTGGCCACCGTGTTTATTAAAAGTTGAGGTTGATGTAGAAAGAACCCTTTTAATAGAAAACTACAAGGCAAAACCTCAAAAATTTAGGAAACTATTTCCCATTGAAAATAGTCAACCACGAAAATAAAAAATTTAATCGACAAAGCTGCTATCAATCAATACCGTCTATAGCTAAATGCATATACATATATACACATATATTGGCGCTGGGTATTTTTCAGGAAATATGTACTGGCCCTCAGTACACTTTCTGGCGCTGGGTATATGGGTTTTTGAAAAATTCCGAGTTCGGGCCCATTTTTTTGTACATAATCTCATATGAGGTCCTCATTAACAGATCTATCAAAAAAATTAGGGTAATTCTTTTTAGGCTTCACATGGTCACCTGGCGCTGGGTACAGGGGTTTTTGCTCAAAACTGCCGCTGGGTACAAAACGAAAAAAACCCATATACCCAGCGCCAGTATATATATAATAAATATACAGTACCGTGGCTAAAAGTTTGGGAACACTTTCCAAATTTAGAAACTTTTGTATTTTACACTAAAAAACGTAATGTTGAAACAATATAATAACACAATGTAGAAAGAATATGATAACACCGTGTAGAAAGTAAATAGTTAATTCAGAAAAACTCACTAATATTGTGTATGACCGCCAATATTGGCCAAACACGCAGGAATGCGATTTGACATTGACTTGGCCAGCTTTCTACAATAATCATCAGTAATCTCTGTGCACCATACCACTTTAATCTGCTCCTTCAGATCGTCGAGTGATGTGCATTTGTGCTTCCTAAGACAGTTTTTGATGTGATGCCAGCAATTTTCTATGACGTTGAGGTCTGGGGAGGTTCCCTGCCAGTTCTCAAGCAGCCGAAAGTCTTGTGATGCAATCCACTGTTTCACAACTTTGGAGCACCATCTTGTTGTAGTACAGATGTTCCGCAAAGCTGCATAAACATGGGAACTTTCTCCTGAATTATTTCGAGGTAGGCCTTGGCTGTGACTGTCTCGTTGTGAGGAATGCAGATCAGCACGTCCATTCACGGTTATAGCACCCCAAATCATCACAGAAGGTGCTGAGCGGACGGTTTGTTTTGTGTAACGTGTGTTGAATCTTCGGTTTCTTGGTCGTCGAACGTGTGACCGGTATGATGTAAACATTGCCTGCAGAAGTACAACCGGTCTCGAATGTTCTTTGAAGACAATCGGGGTTTGGATGCCGGTTTGCACGATGGAAGGTCAAAGGCAGGATTCAAACAACGCCTAATGTTGATACATTCTGCACTACCGCAACTAGATTTGCTTTGACTTCAGAAGATGAAGAGAATGGTTGATTGACGACGTAATGGTGAATGAGACGGTCAGTCTGAGGGTTTGTCACTTTTGTCTTCCTGGCCCCGGTGTCATAAAGCACTGTTAAGCTTAACAACAGCTGTGACTGTTAAAGTCGCCGCCAATATTCAAAATTTTAACAGAGGCTGTAAGTTCGCTGTTTAATTCGCCGTCAATAACGTTCTCTGTAGCTTAACAGCAGAATCAAACTTCTCTGTTAAGCTATAGCAGGTGAAGCCCCTGTTTAATTGATTAAACATTTGAAATGAGTGTGTATTTGTGAACCGTAAAGGTTGGCATTCTCTCAACTGTCAAGTCATCTGCAGCTCTACCCTGAAATTACATGATATTAGTCCTATGTGGCAGGGCAGTTGTCACGATGCTCATATTCTGAGGAGCAGCAGGGCTTGGGAGTACATCGAGAACTTCCGAAATTCATGGCTACTTGGAGATTCGGCTTATCCTTTACTTCCAACACTGATGAAACCGTACGGTACCGCATCCAAAGAAAAGGAACGCTTTAACAATGCTTTTTCAAAAGGTCGGATAAGCGTGGAGAGATGTAATGGAGTTCTAAAATCGCGATTCAGATGTCTGTCTAAATCTATGACTTTCTCACCAGCAAAATGTGGTGCTGTGATTCTAAGTTGTGCGACTCTTCATAACATTGCAACTGATTTACGGCTCTCATATTCACTTAGCGATTCCGATGATACAAATTTCGAATCTCCAATGATTCTTCCAAATCTTGATGCTAATATCATCAATTCTGTCAGTAGACTACGATTACGAGACCAAATCGCTCAAAATATATTTGTAGTTTAATGTAAAGTATGCTACGCTATGAATGTATTCAATATATATATTCTCGAAAAGCACGAGTTCTATTCTTCACATACATGTAGGCCTATTTATATAAAACCTGCCTTTATTTTTCGTTGACTGAGAGCACTTTATATTAATCATAGACTTATCTAATGTATATTAATTGCCAGTAATTTACATAAATAATATTTTATTGTATAGAAAATGATATGGGCATTCGCAAAAGCTGTAAAATAGAAGACGAGAAGTAAGAAAACTGGCGTATAGGCCTATTAATCGAAGAAACGACGCGCTTCGTTGCGGCATCCGGCAATTGCCTGAGCATTTTCGGCGGATGTCTTCGATTAATTTGCATGATCGTCTCCCTTAATATTTCTATCGATTTTTATCTATGCCTTGGTGTCAATTATCGCAACTTCCAAATTCAATGAAGCTCGAATGAAGCCATTATTATTTTATTAATACACCTCTTTCCTTTACGTGGCCTCTTCTATATTAAAACATATTTGTCAAAACTGTTCATATTATTCTCTACCCAATACAGAGAATCGGTCGTTGAAAACCAAGTCAAATTCATAAAAGTTTATGCATTATTTTATGACAATTGAATACCAAACATGGCTACGTAGTACGTAATTAGATGAATAATGAAATAAACTAAAATAGAAACAAACGAAAAAACAAAACAGAAACGCAAGAATCACTCAGCTTTGCTAATAATCCTACCACTGCCACTGTCTTGGATGATTTGTCGTTGAATAGCTGTTATACATTGGTTGTTGAACATTCGGATGTTGAACTTCTGGCTCATGTTGTCTTTCCATTTCTTGATTATGGCGTTTGGTCTTCACGAGTTTTTCTTTTTGTATGCTTTCCATTTCAAGATGATGGCGTTTCAACTCCTTCAACTTATCACGTTCAATTTCACTCATCTTTCTATAGTAATCATCCACAGTGAAACGCTGACAAGAGTTTTTGTGTAGGCCTATAGTGCGTGGCCTTTTAGACGCGGATAGATTTACCTGAGACGAAGTCGTAGTTGAGGGAGGTACATTTTCAGTATCGGAGATACTGCTATAAATTTCTGTGTCTCGGAATGAAGTTTCTTGTGTCTCACCAGATGTTCCACTCGCCATACCACCACATATTCCGGAAATAATTTCTGGAGGAATCATATGGTAAAAGTCTGCGTTCTTCATCGCTGAGGATTGATTCGATGTCGGTATGAATAGCAATGTTAGGCGTTCCACGACCTGTTTTCTGCCTCTCTTTCCTCTGACTGACTAAGAATTGCAACGCCTTAGCCTTCACGTTCCTTTGCAAATATTGCCATTTATCCTTTATGGCTGTCAATGTCCTCGAAGTTGAGCTCGTTGAATTTACTATGGTCAGTAGCTGGTCGTAGAGATCCTCTTTCGCCTTCTTTGTTATCGCGTTTGTGAATTTCGAACTGAGTGTCTTCCAATGTTTCTCATGGAAATCGATAATCACCTTGTTTTCTTCACTGGAGAATGCTTGTTCGATAAGAAGAGCACAGATGCACAGATTTAACAGACTATTTGTCGCAAAGACGTTATATTACGTAATATAGCGTGTTTGATTTGTCGACGGAAAAGAGAAGCGAAGATAGACGCGTATACGTGTGCTCCGTCGGCTTTCTATGTTATACAGCGAACTCCTCAGACAGTGAAGTAACAACGAGTTTATGTCATTCAATTAACGTTCTCTGTTAAATCCCCAGACCGCTTGCGAGAGGAAAAATTTTGCAGTTGATGATAGTGAGTAACACTTCTGGATACCGAAGATACTGACATGTCCATTCTAACAGCTAGAGCGCGATAATTGTATCTCTCCTCGTACAAGATATGAATTTGAGCACGCTTTGTTGGTTAAATTTCACCATGGCCGTCTTTAAATTGAAGGCCTAACAAGCAAATATACAATGTGCCAAGAGGAGGGATACACAATTTTTTAAAAATTCTTGTTAAGATTAACGAAAACTAACGATGTAGACACTCACTTACATTGATAATTTGTATAATTTGCATAGTTTTTCTAAATTACACCATTGAAAAGCTATTTAGTAAAATATATACCTTTTCTTTTGAGTGACTTACCATGAATGCGCGACTTTCTAATTGAAGTACTTTTTGTGATAAAATCTGAAGGCGTAAAATGAAAAGCCACTAGAAGAAGTGGGTTGGAAGTCTAATCGCCAAATACTATTCAACCATTGACTGTTAATGCAATTGTTTTTAGGAAACGAATAAATTTGTACATACTCATATTTTTGCATAGCAATTTGACTTACAATACACTACACCGCATGTATTCGGCATAACAGTGTGATGCGTAACAGTTAATTATTATATAACTCTTGTATGCATGAAAATTTCAACGCGTAATTTAGTTGTTCATTATCCCTTCTCTTGGCACTGCCGGTTATTGGTTGTCGGGCCTTCCAATTAAAGACGGCCATGATTTCACTACCACGGACCATATTTCAAACTATAATGATAGTGCTTTTTCAGTGAAAATGTATTGTGTGTAACTCTAAAGTTGTGTTAATTTGAATGGCTAAATGAATCTGTTGTAAATTCTAAGAAAAAATTGCCAATTCCAGGAATTTTATGAAGTTTCCAGGAAATAGCATAAAACACGTTTTAGACAGGTTACTGTTCACAAACTTTTGGCCAGTACTATATATATATATATATATATATATATATATATATGTATGTGAGTGCCTCTGTACAACTGGGGTCGCTGGGTACACGCAGAATCCCTCTGTAGCGATATAGTTGAAATGTCATTTTCAGTTAATTTTTTACTAAATAGTAATAGTTTAATATAACTAGCTAATCTTTGCAAAAATCATTTTATAATTTATATCAATGTGAAAAATTTAAATTCATTCTTAGGTAGACACTGTGTATATCCGACAAAACACAAATATGCATTATGTGTATAAAGTATACATTTATCTCTCAACGTTCCTATAGAAAAAGCATAAATTTTTTAGCTTGTACATGGTCAGAGTCACTCTATACCCTCTAATCTCTGAATAATTGCTTAAATATATACCGTTTATATATATATATATTATAAAGTCAATGGTAATAAACTTTGAAGTTGAAAAAAGATTGCGAGAAAGCTTTAATGTAATCTTGATAGGAAGAATTTAAGAGGATTTTGTAATTATCTGTTGATATTATTGACAACTATCGACAAGCATACGCATTACAAAATTCAGCAGTTCATTGATGAAAATGACGTTGACGTCTATTTAAAGACATTTCTCACGTTCAGTCTACAATGCCGTAGGATACTTGTCAATTTAATATTTATTACTTACTATTCGCAGTTCACTTACTCATTCTGATAGTAGAGATTGATTGCGGTTTGAGTTCGGAGAAATTCTCAACATTAATTAATAAAAAGCTAATTCCTTCAGCAATAAGAAAACAAAGAGCGTAAAATGGTTTAAGCACTTTCCACCGGAATGACAAAGACAAAGCTTTATGCAAGCATAATACCTTATTCATAAACAGAAATCCAATGTCTTTATGAACGAGAATAAATTATCATGGAGGAGGTAAATAACAGCACTATACAGACCTGGTTTAGTGTCATTTGAAATTCAATTACCCACAATTGAAAAACAAACTACACCCGGTTTTTTTATAAACAAAGTCTATAAGCAACACTAACCTAGAAAATTTAAGCAATTGCTAGCATTTTATTAAAACGAACTTTTTATTGAACAAATTTTTACTGAATAACCTCAACATTATCAATATCGCAATTTCACTGTCTGTGTTCTGAAGGATCACTTTCCGTTAAAAAACAAGTGCCACAAGAATATATCAACTCATTGTGTAATTGTGTGCGAACAATTCGACAAACGCCACCGTTGTTCGCGAAGGGATTTTAGTTGATTCCAGCTAAGTAATTTTCTAGACTAAAACCGCCCTTTTTTTAACAATTCTAAACCTCGCCCTAAACAACTATTGCTTATATAAAAACTGGGTAGTGCAATTGAAAGACCTAAAGCCCTAGGAAGTTCACCAATGAACTTGATGATAATAAAAATAAGCATACAACAAAGGGATGTAAATAGGTGGTTACGGGAAAAGAAGTTTATAACAAGAAATTGGGAACCTCCCGTTAAGGAGGCAAAATTCAAAGGTGACTTTTAAGGGCAGAGAGTTTCACTAAGAAGCGAATTTGATAAATTGAAGTAATAATACACAAATTATTGATCCTTAAAAGCATCTAAAATTGCTATTGAAGAGAAGCCCTTAAACAATACATTACTCACATATTCGTGTTCGGACGTGCCTAACCAACTCCCACAAATATAGATCCCATTTCCAGTTTGATGTTACTATGACGCAATGTTGAAGAATTACTTAGAATTACTTAAAGAGATCAATTCATTTGTTTCAGGTGCACAAGAAGGATGGGCAGCCACATTTCATTAATGATTGCAGTTTGTTAGCCAAAACTTCGATAAAATGAACTCACTCGAACTCGTAATTTTAGTGCAGTCTGAATTTAATTGATTTGACCATAGCGTGTGACTATTGAAAACTGAAACACCTACTGAAGAGCATTGAAGATGTGAATACGATAGAGAGCTGAAAAGAAAACGGAACATACATGTACAATAATTTTCTTTCACCGGGTATTTGTCTAATTTTTGTTTTGCTTAACAGCACTATTCTTTCTATACAACTCGATTCTTGAGTATAACGCAAGTTCTGCAAAAGTTGGCAAGTTTTTAGATGAATTTCTATTAGTACACCTTTTATTGCGTATGGAGAGTAGTTGGTATATTGTGGGCGAGTTTGCAGAAACTAAAAATATCTTCATATTTTTACCCACATTGTATAAATGGGCATTTGCTGAACATCGGCTCAGACATTTACTGACCATAGATTTACTAAATCTAATAGCAGTAGACACAATGAAAGCTAGCCAGAATAATTAACAATGTAGACCATTAGATGAATGTAAATCAAAAATCAGTCTACCATATGACAACCACTTGCAAAACGTTTAAATTATATATACATGACGAAGGAGGATTGATTTTAAAAGGGCATTTAATTGAAAGTGTTTTTTAACACACTCAACTTAAACTTTCAAATTTAAAAAATAGTAACACCCAAACTGCATACTTGATGCAACAAAGTACTCAAACTTAAAAGTGTTTTAGGAACAACTCAACGATCTGACTTCTAAACTAAATTTAAATTGATTACTAAAGATGGAAAATTGCTTTTGCAAAAATCATCTGCATTAAACGATTGGGATGTCTTAAACAGCACTAAGAGACTATCTCAAATAAATCGATTGAAGAACACTAGTGCATTATCTTAAAATTGCTACTTTTTAATAATGACTCCAAATCCAAATTCTAGGGATTGTGGGAATCCAATGGAATTGTCCCTTCGGTAGCGATGGATGAGATGAATATTGATAGAGTTCTCAAGAGATCTAATGGAAAATCTCAGTAGCATAACAAAAAATTACAAAAACTACTAGGTTTTATGTTTGTGTCAAAACATTACATTGCGCTTTGAATACAATTGGATAAAAAATTGGCTGAATATTAAGAAAACAAAAAATCGATATTCTGAAACTCTGCCGTCAACAAATTGACTACAATGTCATAACATTTGAAAAATTTGTTCCAAGACCACAACAACACCAATATTTGGTAGGGTGGTAGCCAATGATGAACTTACATCGATTCGATGTCATTCTGACCTGACGTTCTGCGATTTTTTCATTTACGATAACAATAAAAATACTAAGTTTTTAAAAATAATATGTGTATAACTAGAAAAATAATGAAGCTATAATTTCTATGTTTAGACATTTGTCTTGCTAATAGTATTGCAGGAGAAGCCAAAAAATATGAGGGTTAAATCTTCTTTCAAATTAGAGATATAACATTATTTCCAAAGACGGTGCTTCCTCGGCACTCCCTCTGTCGAGATAGGGTTAAATAATATATTTGATTTGGAATAGTGTGCTTCTAACTCTGGTTAGTGAGTACCAGATTTGTCAACAAGGCGAGCTTCTAACTAGCCGACCGAGCTTGAGCACAGTATTTGATATACAACGCGCCCAAAATGAGACTATTTTAGGCAGAGCAAGTGTATAGTTCTGCTTGTTAATTTGATTATGGATATTTTTCTTATTTTTTGCAGTCAATATGCCTTTCCTATAATCTTATTTAACAAATGTTTATTAAATAATACGTAGAGCTATGTAAAAATTCTTTGAGCACAATATTTTTAAAAAAATACCGAGCTAAAACGAGCCTCATTCAAAGATTTTATGTGGCGAGCCGAGCCGAACTTCCACAAAATTTAAACGAGCGGACCCGAGCCGAGCTTGGAAATGTCGGCTCGTTGACAAGTCTGGTGAGTACACTGGATATGCGTTATTGAAGAAATCTTAAAAATGGGATTCCCTTGGAAATGGGTGTATAACTCCCCTTTTTAAATAGAACAGTTTGGGAAACGAAAATTTGTGTCATGAGCAAAACAGGATTCCTAACTATGTTAATGAAAATTGCACGAAGCAATTCAACTTTAGGCGCACAATTCAAAAGCACAGAATTTGATTGTATTGTATATGGAAATATATGTGATACTATGTCTAGACAACTTGAAAGCAAATCCTACTCTGCATCAATTAATGATTCATTACAAACGCCAGAATAGAATGACTAGTGTCGTCTAAGTAACAGATGGTAGGCTGATGGTGTTGAGTAATAAACAGTTCGCTTTGAGCAGATCTTCGTCAGCATGATAAAAGAGTGGTGTAAAGTTAAAATATATTAAGCAATTATAAGAGCAAGCAATAAATTTTGTTAATAGACGAATGCCGTTACAGTGAAAGCCTTTCGCATCTGCTCTTCATACTTTGTGCAGCAGACTGGAAAGAAACAAAAATAAACAGGCATCTATTGTTTAGAAAGTAGCACGATTCTTCTACCACCACTTACTAATTCATCAATAATTAAATGCATTACCTTTGAGAGCATGGTTGTACACAAAGCAAATTTAATAAACAGTACGCCGAGTCTTAAATACTCCCATCAGCATGATCTTCGCAAGGATTACGATGATCAAAGAAAAATCTACATTTTCGAGATTGAGCGCGTATTTGTAAAAGCAGCACAACTGTCAGAATAAGTTACTCAAAAATGAACATTTTGAAGTATAAATCTTCCCATAAACAAAAACAGACAATCTCTTTTCAATGATTGTGGAATGTAAATACTAAAACAAAAAACTAACACTAAAAATCTATTCAGTTGCTCTACTTAATTTTTTCACAACAAAGCTCTGTTTCCATTAAAACCAAAAAATTATTGTAATATATCGTGAGGATAAACCTGGAAAATTCAACCCTTTCGAATTGTTATTCACCCGCTAAAATTATTAAAAATTATCCAAGTCACTGCAAATAGTGTAGGTGAACGGGACAGAATACAAACAAAGGTTCTGCTCAGAGCATTTGGATATCAGTTCTATTGTATTACCACTTCAATTAAATCTTCTGAATGTGCAGTCTTAAGACATAATTTATATTAGCTTTAAATTATTTACATTAATTTCTTTAAAATTAGCATTATTATGCAAACATGCTGGGCAGATTATATGTCAACCATTGTCACCAACAAATACTGGTAACTTCCATGTTGCAGTAGTGAGGAACTAGAAGATCTTTTATATATATATCACATTAACGTTTCAACAGCAGTTTACGGAATTTATGATTATGCAGCAATTGAAGATTAGGTCAGTTTGCAAGAAATGAATTTAAATGCAGTCGTCACTTACCATTTTTGAAAAATATACATTTCTCAAATATTGGTATTATTAAGGAACTGTTTTAAAAATCCGAATAAAGTTTCGATAAACAATGAAAATAGACTGAAACATTAAAATTGACAAGAATCAAACTAATTGGCAGACTGGAAATTTATCGTTAATAATTCATTTAGAAGAAGCAATTCAAATTAAAACGATTTATTGAGACACAACCATTACAGTTGGGATTTCTGAAGCATGCTAAACCATCTTGGATCAATTACTCGAAATATGCAAATGCGAAATTTCTAAAATAAAATTAATTGCTACAAATGATAGCGACTAAATGACAAGTGATTAAGTAATAATTGCATTTGATTGTTTAGAAAATTTGTTTAAATTTATAATCATTTACTCCCTAATGCGTATAAATAAATATTAATTGTAGTTACCCGCCGGCGACTTCCTTAACATATGCTTGGATTTTAGTCACTAAACTAAATCATATATACGTAAATCACGAATACAAAACTAATTGTTACGGTCTTGTTCTAGAGCTGTGCTGTTACGAGCATTTTTTAGTGTTAATCGCAATAGCCGTAATTTTTAAATTTTTTAAAACGCAAACAAATATATTAGAAATGAAAAAATTTTCAAAAGAATCTTTGAGATTGTGGAAGATTTTGCCGACTCATCGAATATCCCATTCAAAAAAGGTAGGTTTGTTAGTGATTGTTTTGCCTGCATTGCTTAATTCTTAATCATTTTCGTCCTAAGTTATATTGCTTGTAACCGGAACGTTTAACAGCGGTTAAATCTGTAAACGCACAGATCTACTAAGTGATTGAAGAAAAACTAACGGTGAATGAACTGATTTGTATTGTTCCTTATGGTCGTAACCATCTATTAGAAAACGACGATGAAACATTTCTCAACATTCTTAATTTTTAAATCTACTGAAAATCAACAAGGAATGTTCCGTGAACACTTCTGGTTTAATAAAAGAGCGCCCTTTTATTCAGTGAGATTATTGCAATCTGTTGCACAACATAATGTATTAATGTTTAACAAATGATTGAATTATTTAACAAGAATCGACACTATCAATGAATTCAACAAAATTCAAACAGAAACAACACAAAGTTCGAGAGAACGCTCAATTTGAGCATTTTGCTTGTTTGCCGAACATTTTCCATTGAACGTTTCAATTAAATAATGCTTTAATTTGGAAACAAATGGATTTATATCATTAGTTAGTCGTTCAAATGTAATGGATCTTTAAGAATATCTTCAAGATATTGCATTAGTAGACCTATGAAACACATATGATCTTAACTCTTGCAGAAACGACTAATCTCATTACCTAATTTTATGATGGTTTTTAACCACTTAATGAATTCTTTTGAATTTTCATTGCTTTTTTCAGGAAATAAATGTACGTAAATTTATACAAATAAAACAAATAGCTTGAAGAAAATATTTATTTTTATACAAGAGTATCACCATTATGTTAAGTAAAAGCCAATAAAAAATTCAAGAATTTGGTCCATAGAGCCTCATCAATGCTGTTATTTCACACTTTTCAAAGATTATATCCATAGATAGACATGTGCAAAGCTTCAAGTTAGTGTTCTGTGGCCAAGGCTTTTTACTGAAATGCTGCAATTGTTAATTGGAATGATTAAAACCTGCTCATAGTTCGAACAATTAAAGAAAATGGTCATAGCGACTAAGTCTTAAAAACAAAAATACAAATAAAATCATGGAAATAAAGTGATTGTTCGTCATAATGTTCAGAAATCAATCTTAACCGGCCAGAAATATCGGAGGGGGAGGGGGAGGCATGTACTATATAATTTGAAAAGTCTGCAAAATGTGAATATATGTGAATATATGTATATATATATATATATATATATATATATATTCATTGAATAAAATGAATCATGTAGTACATAAAGCCACAGTAAAACTTAAAAGTAACAAATTTTTATATTCAGACTACCATATATTCTTGTAGTTTCAGAACATTGAAACATTGCAAGTAAAGTCATAAACAAATACATGTATATACAAACAGATTACAAAGAATCAAAAAATAGAAATACGGCGTGGCTTCTGTCCGGCCCATTTTTTTTAAAATTTTTTCGGCTTCAGAGTCATTTATGCAACTTAGACCTTCCATTGAAACCAACATTGCAGCATTCACATTCTTCACTAAGAGCAGTTGGCGCAATCTAGTTTCAATTCTTTTTAGAGTGGCGAAACTTCTTTCCACAGATGGTGTTCCCAACAAAATAACATTGGCTATCTTTGAGAGTGAGAGAAAGGTATCTCTCAATACAGAACATTGGTCACAAAGCCTTCTTAAGACATCATGTGTGATCAGAATTTGGCCTGAAGTATTTCTTTGAGCAACAAGAAAATTTGAAAATACATTGTATTCTGCAGCAGCCTCATTCTCTAGTCCAATAAGAATTGGATGCTGATTGTAAATACTTCTGGTCTGAACATTTTTTTCACACAATTCTGTGAACATAGATCACCTGAATCTTTGTAGATATGCTGAAGAGTACATAAAACACTATGAAGACTTCTGACAAGAGAAGAAACACTGCGATAATGAACTCCAACTAGTATTACTTGAATGAGCTAACTTAAAGTATTTCATATTTAATGAATCCATAATTGATTTAAAGGCACGATGGTTCTTAGGGCTGTTGTACAACGAATTCCACAGAGTTAATTGTTGAAAGTAATTTCCGAATTGGTGATGATTTTAATGCAGCAGTCACACATGCTAGTTGTAGCAAATGGCGTTTTCAATGTGTATAAAGAGCATTAGTAGTGCACGATTTATCCTTTATCATCAATGCCTGAACACCAGAGCTCCTGCCTGACATATTACTGGCTCTATCAAAAGAAAGCCATGCACAGTTGGAAAAATTTAGAATGCTTTTAAGTCGACCAAAAATTTCAATTACTGATTTTTTAATCGTTTCAGCATCTGTAGCACTTAGTTCATTTACTCCCACAAACATCTCAACAGGATCACCTTCTGTTGCAATACATCGGATGCAGAGAGAAAGAACAGTACGTTTGCGAAAATCCATTGACTCATCAGCCATAATCAAGAATAAGTTGTTCTTGGTGCTCTTAGGGTTGCTCGTTGAATTAAAGTTTCATACATTTCTTCCTCAATTGACTTAAGAAACTCTCCTGGACTGTTATGACTCATTTATGTTGCATTATGTGGATTGAATTCATGCCATTTTGACAGAAGATTGCTGCTGTCTAAGTCTGAGCAAAGATTGATTAGGCTTTCATACAACTAGCCAGTATGCTGCTCTGACATGCTTACTCAGCATACTCAAATTGTTTCGACTCTGCTCCTCACTTGATTTGTTTAATTTATCAATGATTGTTCCTCTATGAAGTGATTCCTCTACATCACAATTGTGTTGCACTGCACGTTTATGACTATCTGATAGAGCATGTTTTAAAAGCTTATTATTCTTTGGTGAAATACCAGTGGCTTTCGTCCAGTTGTCAAACGGTTTTTAATGAATATTTCATTTTTTAAATTCGGAGTCCTTATAAAACTCTTTGCAGTCTCTGCAGAAGTTGTCTGTTGTTAACCAAGTATACTCTTTACGGTAAATGTGCATTTGCTTTTTTGCTTTTTTATTATCAACAACGCCTTGCTCTTTAACTGCTTTCTTGTCTTGCTCAGAATGAATACGCTGTCATTCTAATTGCAGCATTGTTATTGGAACTGCTGGGTTGTTCTATAATACTCTGGCTACAGCTGCGTTTATTTTCAAGATTGCTGTGACTTATTAGAGAAAAAATTGGATATATCAGAGTTCTTCCTTCGTTTTGCCCTTGGTTCATAGAAAGATTTAGAAGATTGACATGATTGACAATTGACAGGTGCGCTTAATGACATCTCCAATTTCATTAACAATGGAGCATGTAACATTGTGTGTTGGCTTTAAACATGTATCGCATGTGTGCATCGTCAAACGTGCTTCATCCATGCAAATGTGACAAACTTTGCTATGGTTCATTTGCTGTTTGTAATGGGCAAACTAAAAAAATTAAAATCAATGAGTGAAAATCATAGTTATTCTAAATGACGTATTTAATAAAGTAGGCTTTGGTTACCCACTGAGTTATGTGGGAATTACTAATTTAGTCTTATTTAATTAGTTACCAGCCCCATCTCATCCCATTTTCATGAAATTTTCTGATCAAATAGTCCGATTCGATTGGTCCTACTGCATAACTTTTATTTCACCAAAATTGGTAAAAAAAATTATAAAAAATATCCTGAAATCTGTGGTACCAGTTGCTTCATTGATGGTACAGTCTCACTGAAATACTTACTCCCAGGTCCAGACTGGGACTGGCAAATGTCATGTTCCTGAGCAGTCTCGCAGAAACCTAAGTTTTCTGGCTGAATATGTGGAAATATAGTGAAATTGAAGTTCAACTTAAGTCTCATTTGAGGTATACCTGTAAATTTGTTTGTTAAATAACAGCTGAATTGATTTTAATTTTCAACAAAATCGTTTAATACTAACGCTCGACCTGACCCATCTAGAAGTATACCTAAATAATTATATTCAGCTCAATTCAAATTGTAATGAGAAATATGTTTTAGGTACATGAACTCAAATATAATAACTTCATGTCTCACCTAACCGTATGCAGCAATTGTTAACGCTGACTAAGAAACTATGCTTCTCGTTGGCTGTAAGCATTAGTAAAATAATGCTCGTGTTCCACAGTGTTTGTCTAGCATTGATGAGCCCGCTTTGCAATAGCAGGCTCATCAATACGTTCAACCAGGGCTGTATGTTGTGCACATGACACAGTTGAGCTTGTCTGGTTTACTGCTACTAACTGTTTCAGCCGCTAAAATAGTCTAAAATTATACCCACTCCCAAATTTCTTATACAAATGTAATGGAGTGAACTGTTTGTAGCAAAGCAAAGTGTTATAATGATGTTGATTTGGCGGGTAAATAGATTACAACGGCATTGCTTTAAAATGTTTCCTTTAATTTATCTGTTATTCTTGCCATTGGCGAATTCACAGTAGAGGGATGCTAATACAATACTGTACTGTACAGTACTGTCAGTATTTCTTATAAAGTTTTATTTACATTTCAAAAGTACCTACTTCCATTTAATGTTTTTTGTTCTTATTTTAGAAGGGTCCGCCCCCCTGGGCCCCACAATCTGTATCCGCACTTGGTATATATATCTTCATTTCTTATAGAAAATGAAACACATTTGCTTTAGTTAGAATTTAACATTACATACGTAAATTCAAATTTATTAAACACACTTTTAGAAATGTACTAAATACTTTTTAGGTTCGATTCAAAGTGCGCGATCCAAATCTATTTAGTTAAAAAACATTCTCAATTCAGTAGAAGCATATAAATGGTCAAAATATAGGTCTTTACTAAGTAGCTCATAACAACAAAATTACCTTGTTATAATGAATATAATATCAGAGTGAAATAGACTCAATATCTTTTGAGTATAAGACCGAAATATGAGGGGGGAATAATTTTTTCAGGGGTGGGGAATGTTCCCCCTAAATATGCCCAAATGAAACACTGACTAGGACTAGCTATTAGAATGGAATATTGATAAAGCTGAAAATCACTGAAAATGAGCTCGAACAAAATAAACTGCGGAGTATTTCCTCGGAAACCTATGAAATGATTCTTAACTCTTTAATTGTGTCGTTTTTAAAAAATACGACGGTTGAAAAATGAACTCGATTGTGAAATTAAATTGGAATCAAATGAAATTAATCCATGCGATTCTTAATGATTTGAGATTTATTATGTTAAGTCTATCTTCCTCAAATGCATCTATACAACTATAACTGTCAAATTCTGGGATAGATTGCTTCGGTAAACAATATTACTGAAAAGAATTTATAATTCTTTATGAAACTTTCAATAAAAATATTTCGAAAAACCAAAAAGACTTTTCGTAGAATTCAAATGAGCCATGAACCAAAATTTACAGGGATGCATGCCTTGATTAAAATGCCAAGAGAAAAATAGGTAAGAAGGCTTTAAAAGAAAGAAAACCCACGTTTTTCAATGATATATTTGGAATATTAATACTATGAAACAAAATGAGAGATGGGCCAGTCTGATCAATATAAATAAATGATAACGACATACTCAATAATAGGATTAAGAGGTGTTCGTTTATCTATCGATAAATATTTGTAAATAAATGTTGATGCCATTAAGCATGAACAGAAAGAGGTGAAACGTTTTCGCAGGTTTAGCAAAGTGGAAAACACGATACGCAACGCTATTGGGTCGGAAAAACACTTCAAACCAGCTTACAAATATTTAAAATAGAATACAAATATTTACCATCTAAATTTAAAGCTTTGTTCTCATTGAACCATACAAAACAAATACGTATAGTTTTTTGAAAAGAGAATAATTAAAAAATTTATCAACTAGAAACAAATCCTAAAAGAAGCAAGAGCAATTTATTAAATGTAAAAGCTATTGAAAAAACGTATTTTGATTTCTCAAAACTTACGCTAAATTGAAGGCCTTATAAATTTGAACAAAATAGTCTAAAATAAACCATTAAAGAATTGCTTGCATAAATAAATTGGTCCATATATATATATATATATATATATATATATTTTGATGTTTAGAAGATTATGAAAGAAGAAAAAAACAAAGAAATTGTTGTTTAGTTTCGTAGTTTTGTGGAAATGAGACAATTATGAAAAAATTAGTAATGTCAAAATAAACGAATAGAGTCGATGAAATCAAAGAAAAATGCGCCATGTTGGATAACCTCGCGATTGTTTCAAGAACATCTTGCGAACTAGCAAAAGAAATTAACAGCACTTAAAGTATTTTGCTGCAGGAAGTTTGACTTAGGCCATTTCAAGCGAAGTAATGACAATCTGTTCTCTTCTGATAAATTTGAATTAGAAGATATAGCAGGTGTTTAAAGGTGGTGATAGCAAATTAGATTATCTGGCCGACAACGGCAGTGTTTGCTATAAACTTTAACAACATGTGTTGAAAACTGAAATATTTTGCTTGAGCATCTCCTAAGTAATGTTCTTGTACGATCATCACACTTTTATAAATAATAATTGCTCATTTAAACTATTTTGAAATTAAGAACAAAAGCCCGTGGAGGGATAACTGCATGAAGCTGAGTAAATATTGACAAAACACGAGGCACTTTGACTAACAAATCAGCGACAATCTCAAGATTTTGTAAAAACTAGCTGAATAAATCTTAATATATTTATCTAAATATTTTGTTGTTCGTATATGCACCATTCCTCTTTCAAAAGATATTTCAAATAAAATTTTATTTAATCGAAAGAGGTCAGACGAATATCGGCTCTTGTCTTGCAAGTACTTACAGCAACAGTATTGCTTCAGATAAATTGATGCCGCTTTTGAAAATTGATAAAGAAATCAATACCAATGTATAAGTAAATTTTTATTCTCGTTTCTGCTCCGGTCTGGCTGATAAATACTCTATAAAAATGAGTTCGCAATTCTAATTGAACGAGTTATGAAATATAAATAATTACTTCGCAAATTGGTAAAACACTTTGTAAACGTCGTGCAACCTCAATGTACAAAATTATAAATTTAATTTGACCTGAGCACTCACTAACGCTGTACATTTAAAGAATAACAGTGCAAATAAAATTAGACAAAATAAGCTTCTTTAAAAAACGTCCTTAACCACAACACTTATTGTTTTACTCTTATCAGAAGTGGCATTTGATGAACTTATTCCGGACTCTGTTGAGGTTTAATCTATATTATCAATTACAGCTAACATTTTCATATAAAGTGTGTTTTTAACTGAGAAAATTTTAATTTTTCTAGGTTTATGTTAAGGCTGAATATCATCCAGATTAAAATTACATCATTTGGCCGAACATAGCATCCTCTCATTACTCAAAACTGACGTTATCCTTTTTAAATAAGAACAGGGTCAGTTTTGTCGCTAAATGCTATAATCCACCTGCCATTCCTGAATGCCGACCAATTGAAGATTTTTGGAAAATACTTAAAGACAAAATATATGACAAAGGCTGGAAAGCTGTTTACCCGTCCCAACTCAAGTCTAGGATTCTTTATAGCATTCGCGATATATTACTATCATACAAAAATTGGCCGCCTCAACTGCAAAAAGATTGAATAATATACGCCGTAATGATGTCATCGAAAGCCGCTAAATGGCGTATGTATTTGATGCTGATTATTGTATTCGTACTTGTATGTTCGTATTTAATCAATATAAATGTTGTTACTGACTTTTTTCTTGTCCGGATTTCTTGTATTGACAATTTGGAAAAATTATTTAAACACGCTTAATAAATCATAGTGTTTTCTAAATTAATATTCAAGAAATCAGTTTCGGTCTCTTTCTGAGGTTTACGTAAAGCTGCATCTGGATAATGGCGAATCTTTTCAACACAAATTTTCGTGAAAAATTCACCAGTACAAACAATTTGTGACGTAGATTTGATACGCAAGTTAGATGAAACGATCCAGTTTACCAAGGAAACTTGTTTCGCGAAACTGAGGACATGAGGCAATTGCGAATTAGGCTATTAAAAGAGTTTCATGATTTGGTAGAAAAATATAATAAGGCTTTTTCGAAATCGCGTGTGGATATCTTAGGATAACCTTGGGTTTTCACGCGATTAGAACAACTGGCTTCCACAACGAAGGACGATCACACACTGTTTGCACAAACATGAAAATCATTGCTGATAAATATATGAATATTTTTGGTAGGAAAGGAAGATGAATCAGAACATTTTGTTATTGATTATGGCCGACTGACGGCAGTTACAAAAAATAATTTACCACTTCATCACGTAGACGATCAATGAATTAGAATTAGTGGACTCTTATTTTATCCCTTGCTTATCCCAAATCTGCATATTAGAAGATACTGTTATCGCATTGGGATTAAAAAATTTTCCTGCTATCTTTCAAAGGCTTGCGTGCAAAACGTTCCATGACATAAAAGGTTAACCATGTTCAAATGATATAATTGTGACTCAAAGTCAACTGACGACCACCTTTCTAAACTTGTGAGGTACAGCATGGAAAATATAGCCATCAAAATGTGAATGGTTTATAAGTGCTGTCAATAACTTGGTGCATGTAATCTCGAAAGATTCTAAGAAAATTCAAGCTGTTACAAATTTGCCACCAGAGTTTTGCTGGCATGATGAGTTATTACAGTCGGTTTATTTTTCAACTATCATATTAGGGGGTCCTTACAAAGGTTAGGGCATTATTTAAAGGCTCTTCATTTGTTACAAAAACAGATCATCGACCATTGATGGGATTTTGTCGCTGGCCAAATTCTAAAATATGTTTATACTGTGGAATATACAGTAGCAGATAATATTAATAGGCCACCTTGTCGGACATACTTGAATGTCTCGGCACTGATTTTCATGCTTCAAAAGAATCCCGTAAGGAATCATAAGCCAAGAGAATGACTCTGACATAATATTCGTAAAGGTATTGATTCTTGGGCCAATTATGTAAATACATTCCGCTACGTCAGAAAAATTGGATATATCAGAATCTGATCAGTTGTTATGTAGAAGCAGATTAGTTGTTCCTCAATCTCAGAAAGTGGAAATTATTCGTTTACACCATCCCGATGTGCATTTGCACAAAACAAAATCGTAAGATTATACAGCTTATTCAGCAGGTAGGTGCAATTGAAGACTTATATAGAATATTAAAAATTGGCTAAGAATAATTTAAATCCCAAGGTACACATTTTGCATATTATTCTTGTAAAACTATTTATTTTTCAAAAACCAAGATATTTGTGAATTCCTAAAATAACATTAAAAATATTTAAAAAATCAATATAAGGAGACTTTCATTGCGAGTAATTCGGTACGTAATATTTCATCAATCCTCATCAGTCAAATTGAATGAGAAAACAATTGCGAAAATATAAATGTACAAACAGCTAAAATTAGATATTGATGTTGCATATGTCATCGAACGTAAGCATATACATAGATATAGCGGATTTTAAAAAAAACCCATACACCCAGCGCTAATATATATATA
>CABFPE010000221.1:600585-629853 GCA_900660155.1 Hofstenia miamia | reverse complement strand
TATATATATATATAGCGTAGACAGAATAAAAAGTCAGGAGGGGCAGAATTATTTCCTGGAGGGGCAGTAAACTGAATTAAAATTTTGAAAAATTGTACAGTACATTATTCAGTTTTGTGAATGTTAGGCACATATTATGTATGTGAGGCTTGATTTTTTATTTTAAGCAAAAATTTGCTATTAATTTAATAGTTGCGTAATTGTACAAGAGTTTTCAAAAATATTTATAAAGAAAAAAATCATTTAAGGCCATCGAGGTGCCGAGGTTTGGAACAAAAAATGTTCACAATTTTTTCTCTGTTTAACTCCTCTGTGAGTTCTTTTTCAAAAGAAAAAAGGGCTAGATGTTTTAAATGATTTGTTGCCATCGATTTTCGAAATTCCGTCATTACATGGTTTACAGTGCTAAAAAGTCTCTCAATGGCAACTGATGTCCAACTGCAATAATTGCAGAAATTAACAGTCACACGTTTTCAAAAACAAATGTCAACATTGTTGAGGAGGCAAATAAGATCCTAGTTGGGCGACATAGGTACTTTTGCAGGTAAAACCTTCATGTACTCCTTAAAAACGCTAAGCTCATTTAGTGAACAATTGACACCAAAATGTGCAGCAAGTTCAACAGCATTATGTAAGTCACATTCACGCAAGAAATGAGCGCTGTATGGATTGAGAATTTCTGCCACCTCATGACTTTATGGTAGTAACAGGAATACTAGTTAATACTGTCAAACTTTCAACTGAAATATGATCTTATATCTATTTTATATACTTAGTTATCTCAGCTCAAGTTGCAATGAGAAATATGTTTTAAGATACATGACCTTAATATAGTAACTACATGTCTCACCTAACCGTATGCAGCCATTCTTAAGGCTGACTAAGAAACTATGTTTCTTATTGGCCATTAACATTAGTAAACCAACGCCCATATTTCACAGCTTTTGTCTAGCATTGATGAGCCCCTTTGCAATAGCAGGCTCATAAACCGTTCAACCAGGGCTGTGTGTTGTGCACATGACACAGTATAAGCTTGCCTGGTTTACTGCTACTAACTGTTTCAGCCGCTAAAATAGTCTAAAATTATACCCACTCCCAAATTTCTTATATAAATGTAACAGCATGAACTGCTTGATGCAAAATAACGCCTAATAATGATGTTGATTTGTGGGTAAATAAATGTTAGTAATGTTAAACATCTAGCCAATCAGTGATTAAATTGTAATTCGTAATCAATGATTTGTTATTATTCCTTCATATTTAAATTCAAACCCAATTCAGGTAAAATTTAACGTGTAGCGGAATTCTTGTTAATTTTATTATTTATTTATATTTTATGCTATTTAAATATGGCCATTGACCATTCATTTATCTTTAACAATATTAATAGTAATAATAGGTTCATTCTGCTCCAAAATGAGGGGGGNTATATATATATATATATATATATGCCTTTTTAATTAGTCATTTCGCAACAATTAAACTTAAATTACTGATGTTGACTTAAGCTAAGCTCTATCAATTTTGAGACTGTCGCAAGTACAAGTAAGAATCTCGCTTTATCATTAAATGAAATGAGAATGTTATAATTAAGAATTCAGTTAAAAATAATTTCATTACAAGTATATAAATTGATTTGTTGACTAATCAATTGAAGCAATAAATTAAATTGTCGATTTCGGCACCAAACGACCCACGTTGCAAATTCCACACAGCCCCCGCATGAGCAACTGGTATAGGTGTCGCCAGTCTGTCCAGTTGTGTCCAGTGCATTTAATGCAATTGTCTGTTTGCTCAAAAGATGGTTCTGCGATTGCATAATTACAGTGAGCTGGATTAAATAAACGTCAACTTATTTATGTAATTTGTCTGGTGTCCATTGACAGTCACCGAAGAGTATCAATCAAATTTTAGACAAATAGTCAGCGAATTATTTCCGAGTGGTGAATTATGAACAACATTCTATCAACTTAACAACAACAAATTTCAGAGAGGCGGTGAACAACAACCACCTACAACGCATATATTTCACAACAAATGCTTATCGCAATTCTATATCAATAATTTTAATGAGTACATCTCACACACGTCTGGAGAAGAACTAAATTTGCATGTAAAATTTTACTTGAGATCACACTAGTTGGAACATATAGCACAGAGTTCTATCTCAATCTACTATGGGTTCTTATGCTTTTTAAGAAATTTTTAAGAGAGCTTGTTCTTGTTATTTTTGTATTTTAAAATGCTCGTTAGAAAAAATAATTTTGACCCAACTAAAAGCTGTTTGGGTGAAGAAAAAGGTCTATTGATGATTCTTCAAAGCAATTGGTTAAAATTTCGGGCTACATTTAAACGAGTTTAAATATCGATTTGTACAGTCAATATGTCATTTAGGAGAGGGAGATTGGCCAATCGAGTTGCAGCCATAGTAACTCCAAGTTTTTACTTGCACGCATCCTACCTAAGATAAACCAATATATTTGTTAGGAAATTCTTTGAATTGAATACAAAAACCAGACTTTTAAATTAATTCAAGAGTAAGAGACTAATAGTGCAACATAGCGTTCTAGAAAAGGCTCTAACCATGGGAAAGTTGAAGGGGGTGGGGGTAAAATCTCACAGCTGATGAGAAATATGATGTACTGCACTTATCGGCTTCATAACACGCCTAAATATCTGTCGTTATCAACGATATTCTAAATCAGAGATGGAATCGGATCCAAAATTCTAAGATCCGGATCCGGTCCAATCCGAATTTTTAAAATTGATTGATTTTTGGATCCGAATTCAATTAATCATTCCAAAAAAATATACACGAACTTAAAATATATCATTGTAGTTTTCAATTGCGAATACTATTTTTCAAGTGTTTAGATTGAGATTATTAACGGACTTTAAATGATATAATATGTATATAATATTTACAAATTCGAAATTTTCGCTAAACAAGATACGCTCCAGATCCAATCCGATTCCATCTCTGTTCTAAATCTCGACAATTATGATTAAAACCAAAACCTATGATCAAAATTCAAAGACGAAATCCTTAGGAAAAACGACACTACTTATACAATCATTTGATATTGGAAATACAGTACATTATTAACAATTGCTGCAAATACAAACTATGTGTAGAAAATGGCTTTAAGCCATTAATCTACCACATTTCAATTGCAATAATTATATATTCCAATGTGAAAAAGAATGGTTGGCAAACCTTATTATGAAATAAAATATAGTTAGTATTTGTAATAAGTAATTATTCTAAATTTAGACTGGGGTCCAATTCGAATCATAATCATCACTACGTTTGGAGTGGTCTTCTTTATCTTTTTCATTGCTGTAGTGGTCTTAAGGATTTAGTAAGTCTTTTTTAAATTCGACTCCGCTAAGATAGACAATGCCCTTTAAAAAACTATATAGATTACAACTACCATTTATATTTCAACTATTGGTCACTAAGTTAACCATGATTTCAGAAAAAACAGAGTAGAACCAGTATAATTCAAGTGTATAAAACTGAAGAATTGATGTTAAATGAAATGAATTAGGCCTAAGAAAATGCATCAAACTTATTATAATGAGCAGGAAAAATGATTACCTGGTAAAAAATTCTCACAAAATCGATGTTTCGACCCCAAATCGTGCAAAAAATTCGTTTTTGTATAGTCTGTACAATTTCCAATATTTTGAAAATGTCTTATACCTATGCAATGTATAACTACAAATAGTTAATCAAAACTCAACGTATGGATACACTTAGAAAATTTTCTAAAATATGTTATTTTTAAAATTAAAAAAACAAATAACCAATATAGCTGTTTTGGATTATTTGTCGAAGATATTTAAATAAATATGAATTTATAATGAAAGACTCTAATCTTCTACATGAAATGCCACCTTTGGCATTTACGTGAAACATTAATTACAATGACAGACAATGTTATTACGGTGGAAGATCAAAATCAGTAAATCACATAAATGCTTAGAAAACTTTCACAGTTATTAAGGTTTAACATCATTAAAAAAAACTTTGCCCGCTGAATGACATCTAAGTAGTCATCCATATTTATAATGAATAATCCAGCCTTAAAGCTTTGAAAACAATACACATCAATTTCAGCAAGATATATGTTGAAAGAAGGTTCCTCTTCGTTGCATAATATATTACATATTGCAATGGATATGCAATGCTTAACCAGTGAAAAATACCGTTTTGTGATTTCTTCAAAAAAATGATTCCTGAAGATGACAAATTAGATAGCTCCATTGACCTACACTTATTTTCAGATAAATAATGAAAATCTCTACTAATGTGATTGCCTTTGTATGCGGATTAAAATAAACGCGAGAAATATTCTGTTAATTTTTATAGGGGATCAAAATTAATCAATCAGACTATCGAAAAATTGTGAAGACAATTATGGAGACATGAACAGCATAAATAATCTTTAAAATAGATATTTACAATTTAATGAATTAATTAAACTTTTTGAGAAGTAAAATACACATTTTCAATGGGTTATCGTACTTAAGTATAGATCAAGATAACCAGAAGAACCTTTAAAGCCTCATATATGTACCAGACAATAAAGATATTATTGGAAAAATTAATTAGTGTTTTACTATACATGGCATATAGCCGGAAGGGCTTACGTAAAACAACGCAGTTTAAAATTGATTGGATTGAAGCCTGAATGAATTCAATTCATTGTGTAAATTTAATTTATTAATTATTGTTATACAAATATCTTAATATCCAATGCCAAGCTCAAATAAAATGTATATATATATATATATATATATAATACAAATTTTTACTAGTAAACAAAAGGAGTAAAATTTTTTGTTACATAGAACCCACAAATACTAATTAAGATAATATAAATCAAAGCACAGTGGTTGAGTTGGCGAAAAACTGCAACATGTTGAAAAAATCTATGCCAAATACTAAAATAACTCATAGCAGCATTCCAGCAAGTAAATAAAAAAACATCAAAATGATGCAAACATTGAAAATAATGATTGCAATAATTATTGTTTATTCCCAATAAAAATTATACTATTTTTTAAAGAACGGCCTACTATTTATCAAACATGTCTCCAGCAAAGTGTAACCATCACATACTCTCAAAGTTTTTCAGTTATGTGCTATTTATTGACTGCTCATAAATACTTACCAAGGGAAGATATCATGGTCATAGACTTGATGCTTTATAAATAATCTTCAACAAATCTGTGCAGCGGGGGAGTTATTTTCAGAAATAGAAAATGGATTAAACAACTGATTGAGATTCCAAAAAATTATTAACAGCTGACTCAACCAGAGATTGACATGCACCGAAACTTTAAAAAAGGCAAAAAAATATTTTTCGACTTGCTCTATCAAAGTTGTCGATGTTAGAAACCTATACCAAAATTGAAAAGTTTACTTTGAATTTATAACAGCATAGGATACTACTGTAAAATTTCAAAATTTTAAATATTATTTTTCAACACTTTGTTTATAAATAATATTGCATTTACTGCGCTATTGTGTAAAGTAAGAAATTTTTGAAATTTCGGCCCATTTTTTAGACTACTTCTCCTAATACCCAGGCCCTGCCCTGTCCGGCCAATTCTAATCACTGGAATGAACTGCGAAGAAAGATTTCGAATTTATGTACACTACACAGTGCATCATATGCATTATCTAAGAATGACTCAAAGTCCAATAATGTTCTGGAAAGTACTAAATAATAAAATTATAAATAAATCCATTTGTTTGATAAATGGCAACGCAGCTGTAGTCATAGAAAGGGGATATTTACCACCATGTAATTCCAGACAGTCGAAATTTGTTTATTCAACAAAGGTATGAATCATGTCTACAAAATTCTTCAATTTGATAAACAGGTAACTTACCATAAAGCATTACACTTCTAAATTTTAAACAATTTATTTAACTTTTATGATACTTTTGAAAAATTAGCAAAGAATAAAATTGTCATCTAAGTGAAACAAATCATAAACACAATAGCACGTACAGTAAATCCTGGTGCATAAGATACCGATATATTTATACAATTCAATTGATGGAGTCATCATTCTTAATGGTCAGGTTTTCAAAACAAAAGTTAGGGTGAAAAAATTTTTTGCAGGGGCGCGGCCTCCTATATAATTTAGCCTACAATAAGTTTTTATTGATTTTTCGTCCCTGTTTATCTTATGAAAAAGTGATTTAGAAGCCTGTAGTAAAAATCAGTGTCATATTTTCATCGCGGGTTCAAACATAAAATAAGAAAAATACGAAATTTTCATTTGATGCTATATTTTGTATACAGTAAGACAATAATGACTAAATATGAGTACATACCATATAAAAAGTGGATTAAATTACTAGAAGCATTAATCCTGAACCCCGGGCTGAAAAATGACAACTCCTTTGGGGTGGGACAAGGGGGTTGTGTGCTGTGAAATTTTTTAATTTTTTAAGTTTCTTGAACTTTGACCAAGCAAATGAACTTATATTATTATGTTATGTATTTGATTTTTGAAACGTAAATATACATTATTCATTCAATTTATTTCTAATTTATTCTTTAATTTTTAGAAATGTCGGTTTATTCAAAATTATGAAATAGGTATCATGATTACGTAATACTGCTTGACCTTGAGAGTATTTTTTGTTTTCCTGTTAGAGTAAGTTTTTGACAATGACTAGAATGGATATGAGCTAAATAAACTGTTACCTTCTATTTTCAATGTTAAAATAATTTACGGTTCTTCACCGTTATTTTTTTCCAAAAATTGGGGACGTTTCAAATTTCATTTGCATATAAAATCGAAACCAAATATTTTTGAAAGTTATCAAAGATCTAGTTCAAAAGTGTATCTTTCATTGTGCCAAAGCTTTTTTTATCTTTAATAGCTTTGAAATAAAAGAGAGGGAGCCGAATCGCGCCCCGTCGGTATGTTATTGACATTTTATACCTTAGTGTGTTCAGGGTTATGGTACATCTTAAAATGCGCAAATGCTGAAAATGATTTATTCGACAATAAGACACTAAGAAACATCCAGTGCTTGTTTTTTATTCATCGGTTAGAATGAATGGAAAAACGTATGTGGGGAAGAATAAAATTAGCGTGGCAGGGCGGATGCGGTTTAGACATTCGATATACACCTCTAACTCAAAAAACAACCCTCAAAGATGGGGGCGGTGCGGCTTATACATGGTGGCATCCTATACACAGGAATTTCTGTATTTGTATACAAAACGAATAGACGTGTGAAATTCTAAAATAAATTGGAATATGGGCGATTAGTTTAGCGCTTGAAATAATTAAACTTTAAATTAAACTATAATTTTGAGCATGGTGACGTGGAAATCGAGTTGCCTTAAAGGAAAAGTTTTAATCAGATTTGGGAGTTGTAAAAGAAGAATTTGACAGAGTGTAAATTGCCAATCACCCTCGTTTATTGAGCATACTAACAGCGCAAGAAATCGTTTGTTGGACATGATAAGATGAGACAAAAGAGTCACACTGAGTGACAACTTTTACCTAATTGATTCATGTTGACTGATAGGACAATTACACAAAGATGCGCATACCACTTCTTCAGATAGCGAATTCGATAATTCCAAGAAATAATTTATTCAACACACACGATTTCATTAATGCACGCGATTCTATTCACAACTCCACTCCTTTTTTACTCAAATGAGAATAATAAATCTTGTCAATTAATGAGAAACATACATATAGCCAATTACTTTGGCATAAGCCTACATTGGCTAAGCAAATTTACAACGTCATTTCGCATGGTGCTGTTTATTATAAATTTCAATTGTATTTCAGACATAGCTGGCCCTCTGGAGCGTTGCCCGATTAAAACTGCAGTAAAAATATGAAATCTAAATAAATTTATTAGGCATCACTTGTTTCAAACAGGCTGTTTGCTATGGGAATGATCATACTAAATTCAAAAAATCCAGAGAAGTTCCTATGATTTTAGTTTACATACCAACACATAGAGTCTGCATTGCCAAATAATCTAAAAGTTTAAATAGATAACTTTTGTAAGAATGGTTCTTTCATAATAAATTATGCGAATGGAACGAATAATTCATTAAAATTAGCAAAAACTGAATTCCAATTGGTATTCGAACAATTCCTAATTCAAAAAAGTGTAAGTACTCGCATATCTATAGATTCCGCATATAAAACATTTCCACAGCATATCAATTTTCGATAAAACGTCTACACATTGTATTTTGTTAAATCCGAACCAATGGATATGTTAAGAACATACTATGGTTTTGCATTCTTCAAGCAGCTGTATGGTGAAGGAGGGCGTAATTCAAAAAAGGTTTTAACCCTTAAATGGCCAACTGGGATCCATTTTGAACCCCAGACATATTTTTATTGTGTTAATTCTTCAATTTTTATAAAAGAGCTTCCATGTTGAATGTAATTTATCATTGCATGTTGTACATTTCAGTAACACTATATACTTGTATTATGCATTTCCCTTACTTTTTTAAAATACATTTAAACTTCATTTTCTTCAAAAGTTAAAAATGCATTATAATTTTGCTTACTGTTTTAGATTTTATTCAACAAAAATGTTACTATCAATTAAAAATTGAAAATGATGTTTCTTAAGAAAAATTCAAATACCTCATCTAGTGATAGTGGTTGAGGTATAGGGAGTGTTATGTTGATATCCCATCAATTATCAAGTGAGGATGATGGGACTGATAAGAATCCATTTCCAGATGTTAGCAACAAGGAAATGATTTCTGTGAATGAACTATTTGAACTTCAAATTCATCCAATGTAGGTAAGAGACTACCTCTTAGCATCTTGGATTATGTCCATGGACTCACTTCCTCTACAAAAAATATGAAAATAGAGTTTGAATCATTCAGACTGTTTCTTACTACTAAAATAGTTTAGTTGGTTGGTCATCACACGTTTAACTGAAAATTTAAGAGGAAAACAAAGCTAATTCATAACAAATGTCATTTTTAGGTGTGCAGAAATCAGTTTAAGACAATGCATACTACTCTGAGATGAAATAGTTGCAGTAAATAATCTAGCACCTTTTGATTGGGGTCCAATGCGGCCCCCAGCTGTACACACATGTAACAAAAAGATGTTGGTCATTTGAGAGTTAAGCAATGCTTCCCTTAACCCTAATTCTACTGGTTTCCCCATTTAGGTTTAAAAGCTTACGAACTATGAAGACATTTAAAATCTGAAAGCACGGCGCGACAACCTCTTCAGACAGAAAACAAAAATCGGATTTCTTATTGAAAATAAATTGTTATTTGCACTACTTCAGGCACAAATCTTCATCATTGCATGAGCGGGCATTACCTCATAGATGTTTCCATGCAAAAGGGTTGGATAAAATTGTTCAATTCTAAATTGCTATGCAGGATGAATTAAAGCATCGATTTGGTTCCTTCTACACTTTGAAGATAAACAAAAACTTCGTAATTTCCAACTTACTCAAAGTTCTTTGTCACTTTTAAAAGCGAGTTTACGTGAGGTACACACTGCTGAGCAGAGCAAAGGAAATTGTGTGTTTTGATAAGCACCAAAACTAGCACCAACAAAGCTACTTTATAGAAAAAAATTGTTTCAAATGAGCTTTCTAACATTACGATTGAACCGAAAACGGTTTTTCTTAGTCATTTCAGACACGCCATCTTTGAATAAGTTACAAACTACTTCTGATACGAAACCAGAAAGTGACTACATACATATGAGAAACTTGCAAAGATTGTTAACATCTTTTTAAATATAGTCTTTGAAGAACTGAAGAAATAAAATACAATACACAATTTTGAAAAAAATTGAAATGGGGTGGTTGATTTTGAATTGCATTATAAATTTTATATAATATGATACCTATAAGCCATAAATCCATGTTAAAAATCATAATCTGGTTTTAACAACTTTAATTACCAAAAAACATATGTTCATGTCAAATATTTTTTAAAGTTATTTTCTATTCAAAATTGGTTAAATTCGAGTTCAAACGTAATATTTTGTTACAACTTCGGGTTTGCGTTTGAAAATTTCGACCCGACTCCAAATCAAATATGCAATTCTGTTTAATAAAATTACTAATTCAATAGTTTGTTGTATTTACAGAATAAAATTCAATAGAAGACACCAGGACAGTAATCTTAAGATCCTTGCAGAAGAGTTTTACTAATAATATAACTTAAGCTTATACTGCCTGGTGTACATCTAAAAAAACACATCGTTTTGTCCACATTCACCAAGCCTATTAAGAAATCTCGAAATTGACACACTTATTGATATAACGCTGGTCGCCTGCAGGGTCGGAAGTACTTGAAAAGATAAAATATTTTTCTATTAAAATTCCGATTTTAAAAAAATGTCGCTTCGAACGAAACTGTACTTAGAAACAGAATCTTCGAAAACGCATGTTCTTAAATAATAGTTTTAATAAAACGCCTCTTTTTGAAACAGCAGATTACGGGAAAACATATCCTGTTATCCCCCGGATACTGGAAAGTTCCATAATTCTTTTCCGTTCATGACTATTCGCAATTTGCACTGATTCTGAAGTTTTCAAAAAGTGCGATGTAACTATAAATTAAGAGGTAGTTCTATGTTGATATGCATGTTATCCTGGGCTTTGCCAGCTTCTGCTAAGATTGGTTTGTGCCTAAAAAATCAAGTCTTTTATGGGCTTATTCATCCACCCACTATAAACAGAACTCTAGTGTTGATAAATTGCCAAACGGGCACCGTTCCGGATCGGATGTAAAGGATTAGCATTGTCCAAGACAACAGCAAATGTGAGCGATATAAATTAAGAAGTTTTACTAATTGATTAAAACTACATTTTTAATAGGAAGAAAAGTTAATTAACATAACAAATTTGCAATGTGCACCTAGTGACGAAATTGTCAGTGACTTCCATTGCTAGCACGTCATTATCTGAAAAACTAAAATGACGCAAATATTTCAGTGCACATAAATTTTCCGCACTACTTTCACTTAAAATATGTAAATTATGCTGGTTTAATTAGCTGAAGCAGAAACAGCTTACTGATTCAATAATATTAAAATAGTGAGGAAAATAAGCAATCTTCTTGAAAACAAATTGTTTTATGAACTAATTTAATGAGAAAATTTAACATTTTTAATACAAACACCGGGATGGACGTGATTTGAAAAATAAATATAGACTGTGATATATGCAAATGCCTTCAAATAATAGCAGAGTGACCTCTCTTCCATTATAGGGATGGCCCTGCGTTTCCAAAATTTCTAACTTGATTGTGATTCGATTCTTTAGTGCAATCTGTATTAAAAACTAAATGAAAAAAGTTGATATTATATAATGGAAACGTAAGTAAAACATATTTAAAAAATTAATTGCCAAATTTATCGCATAAGCAAGTAGAAAGAAAAAAGTAACACATATTCCGCAAAGTGGATCACCGGTGTTCCTCTGAACTTCAATTGCCAATACCAGTGAACATGGGTTACTCACGTTGCTATACGTGCCACGCCCTTTTTTCATGTTAGTGAATTGATTAAGAATATAAACCGAAACTTGCTTTCTGTGGCTTCGGCTGGAGACACTGCACTTAGTACTAGAAGGCAGTTACGACACTATGCTATGACCGAGATGCCAGGTTGCACTTTGCAGGAAACATGTTAAAATATACATCGGTGCCTCATTATAAAGATATCAGGAAAGTTTAGATTAGAGAGAATAAATTAACTGTAACTTTATTCGGTCAAAACCGAAATTGAATTACATGATGCGATGTATATGTATGGATAGTATCGCCTTGAATCTCGTATGTCGATTATTTATATTCCAACCGCCAAAATTCAATGAAAGATTGCCGAACGGGGAATTCTTATGGGAGATTGAAACTAAGCTTGAATTATGTTAAACGAAAAGCGAATTCTTAGTATAAACGAAAATTGCTTCTTGCAAAAATATTTCGAAAAAAAATTTTCCTGCAAATGTATGCCACACAAAAGCAGGCGGAGAATACATTTGTAAGAAGCTTCCTGTCATACCAAGACAAACAATTACCAAGCAAAACGACACTTAAAACCATTAAAATAAAAGCTGGTTTTCAGAAAATTAAAATCAATTTAGGTAATTTTGGCATTGTCTGCCAAATAGGAAGTAAAAAATCCAAAAATCAAATTTGAATGAAGAAAAACTAACAGAATAGATCAAAACATACGCATATTGAAAAAAATAATTACGGAACTTAATCTAAATAGCAACATATCTACATATACCAAAAATTCCCCTGCTGAAAAAACTATTTACATACATGCAATAATCTATTTATAATTGGGGTAGATGTTTTCATGAGCCTAGTAAAAAATTAAGAATGTACAGTGCATCCTCGAACATTTTCAGACCATTTATGTAGATTTAAAAAGAACTTCTTATGCATATGGAACGATTATGCGTAAGCTCAATTTGGAATAAAAAACTCGGAATTGTTCTTCGTTTTCGATCTCTCTTCAATGCTACAAGTTCATGTAATTGAAGCATTAAGGAAAGCATGATGGGATTTGACTCGTACTGAAAGCTATCAACTTCAGCAACGCTCAGGTTTGTACTAGCACCGCTGATTCTGATAATCGAGAATGCGTTGTAATACGAATAAATATTTATTCATTTCAGTCATCTCTCCCGCTCTTTTTTAAACATTCGTTTAAAACTACAAAAGATTGTAACAAAAAAACATTTTCTGCAATGAAATGTAGTAATTTTGAACGAGCGCTCGATATATTAAACCTTAAACAGCGCCGAAATCATAAAAATATTTTTATGATACCCTAAACTCTGAGAACATTACGGTATAAAGTAGTATCTCCACTCTCATTTCGTTCTTGAACAGCGAGCCTGCGCTGTCCCATACAAAGAACAAATAAAAATCACTGTTGCTCCCATTCGTTCTAAACCTTAGCGTTGGGTATAGAGAGAATTTAAATCATTTTTAAAAAATCGGAATCTTCAAAATAAGTAAATCGTTCAAATTTTGAACATTAGATTCAAGCATGACATTAGATGTGCGCATGACTAGGATTTCCAAATTATCTTGGAGAAAATTCTTTGAAAATGTGGAAAAGCGATTTGACCCTTAAAATGTCACCAGGCTAATGAAGGTTAATACGATGTCAGAGTTAGTAAACTAAATCAGTAGTTTTAAATAAAGTCAGTACTAACTATACGATTCAAATGTGCTGATTATTATTCAAGCTAAATGGCCAAGATCCATATAAACTATATTAGAACAAAATATTTATTTAAAAAAAATCGTTAAAATTTAATCACAACCGCAAATAACTATTAAAAATCTACGCAAAACATCCCAAACTCCCGTAAAATCCAGTATCAGGCTTGAATATGAAATTCCGAAAACCATAAATTCTCAAAAATTAAGACTCAACTGAAATTGTGAACTAAGCGCGATCTTTGAATTGAAATGGTTAGCAAAAAACAGGAGTTAGAATTTTTGACAAGTCTAAAAATAAGTTTTTTATAGCACATAGCACTCAAAAACAGTGAAACTTAATCATTCGAAGTTAGTGAGAGAAACTACCAGCCAGATTTGCCTAATTTATTTTCGTAATTGACTGATAAATATGATATGGGAGAATGGAACTAAAGGGAAATTGGGTTAGAGCAGAAATCAGCCAGTCGTTTCTATGTCAATCTCCCGACAATTAATGGGTCATCTATCAATAAGGCGATCTAATGGCTCGCTGGAAAGAGGCTCTATACACAGGACCTCCATTCGACGAATGTAGATCAAACGGGGCAAATGCGTTTACACAATACAGCGAAAATATACAATTAAATATTAAACAAAATCGTCTGGTTGAAGCAAAGTTTACTTTACTCTTAAAATAAGGAAGAAGTTTCATATGCATCAGACTCATATATTTCACTGGATTTACTTTACATAGTAAAAATAATAATCCATTGGTTCACAGGGTCGTTTTTAAGTACAACCATGGCTTACTCAAAATAAGGCCGGACCATCCACAGCAAGCAATGAAAATAGGCGGCGATTGAAAAATCAAAAGTTTATGACTATTTGTGATAGCAAACAATAAAAAATTGGTATTATGCATAATTTCTACTTTTAATTACTAATAATTAAGTTAATAATGACATTAATAAATTATTTTTGAGAATTACAGTGTATATGCCTTTGATAAACCTGTCCTACTACTTCAGTACAATGCTGCAGATGGCCTGGTCGCATTTTAAATAGGCCATGGGACAACTTAATATTACTGAAACTGAGTTAATACTTCAAATAATTATAAACAAAGTAAAAAATATTTCAAGACTACCATCAAAATTTTTCTCCCATACAAATTTATATTTAAACGTTTTATAGCATTGTTACATGATGATAATATATTCATTTCTTTTCGCGGAAATAAATGAAAAGCATATGAGTGGATGATGTCTCCATGCCAGCCAAACTTGACTTGGCGTGCATTCCGATAGACTTTCAAACAATATTTTCAGAGGTGTTAGAAACGGAAAACGATTTATTACGTTGTAGCCGCCCACTTTATTTGACGCGAACAATAACTTAAATATCAGACAGCTCGCATAAACTTCATATCCTAACAACTTTCATCTGGTCTTTGACAAATGTGCTATGGGGTTTTGTAAATCTAATTATATTTTTGACATGTTTACAGAAAATGTCTATGTTACAGTCGAATGGCCTCCTTTATACACTCCACTCATACAAACAGTAAAAAAAGCATACGATAATTATTCCACATCCAATCTAACTACCATTAAAGGCTTAACGATGACAACTTGCAATAGGAATAGCCGAGAAAATAGGAATCAATCCTGAAAATGGCTTACTTAAAATTATTAACTAAGCGATCCCCTGACTGTACATAAAATGTGCAAAGCTCGAAAATAGTGATTGTTCCGATTTAAGATCGTGCTGTAATTGGATATATTTCGGCTCAGAACCAAAAGAGAAAATTTAGTATACACTTGGAGGGGGTGAGGGGTTGGAGGGGAGGAAGGTGTCTCAGATTTGCTTTCAACATAAATGCTGTGAAATTTCAATGACATAATGAACATTGTAATGGCATGGTTTTTTAATCGGCATTTTCATCGTCGGTTTTTTCTATTTCATTTTTTACTACTGCTCTTGCGCCAAATTTAGAGAATCACTTCAGTTTCAATTTATTATTTGGTTCAATTTCACTGTTTCACATTTAAATTGTTAAAAAAAGCATTTTAAATTCGTGCACTGCCCAATTGTGCTTTAACAATCTTATTCCGATAATAAGGCCGAATAAAGATCTTTGCTTTTTCAACATCCATCCCGGTTTAATTATTTTATTGTGAGTATATTATAACCACATCTTTCATAAGTAAAATAATGAATTTAACATCTAACTTTATAGAATTCAAAATCATTTGAGAATATAGTAATAAAAAGAGCTCAAACCAACGTTTCACCGGACAGTATCCTGTTGAAAATAGTGGTGTTCCAACGAGGCATCTATATAGAGAGTTTTTCTGCGAGCACCTAGATATAGGTTTTTGCGTTTGGGTGCCTATCCACATCGGGCATCAGCACTGAAGCACCCCCCCCATATTATAACATTGGACTTTGAGCTTTTGAACCACGTTTCACGGTTCATATCATGTTGATGGCGGCTATCTGACAAAGTTATGGTAAGTGTGGAACTGGGCAATGGTTGCTTCAGCATTAAACGATTTCAATGTGAATATACCCGCGCAAACGCCAGGCGGTGCTTGACATTCTTTATAGACAATCTAGGCTCATGAACCAGATGATAGGCTCTTAAGTTGAATTGGTAGTGCAGATGACGACGGATGATTAATGTGTTGATTGAGGAGCCAATATCACCTAATGAGGCACGAATGGTTGTGCTGACGATGTTTGGATGTTGGATCAATAAAAAGGCTGCCTAATCAACGTATCTGTTCCTACAGAAGTCACTAGGGGGCATCTACTGCGACTTCTTCATGATGACGTTTAATGGCGCAGTAATACATATAATGTTTCAGGATTAACGTGATTGGATAATGTATTGTGATTGTTTCAGCGTTCATTTGATTGGATAATCTATTCTGATTATGTTATTGATTATGATATATGTGATTATGTATCTACATCGAAGACTTTTGTCCGGCACTGTATATGAAAGAGTTGCACAAACCACTACTCACTTTCGTTATGAAAAATTGTCAGCCCCGATAGTTTTTCATACAATTATGAAAAGACTACCTACAAAAAATCTGGATGCAAAAATTACACTCTTTTAATTCATTAATGACAAAACAGTCGCTGCAGTGGAATGAAAAATATATTTTATCCATAAAAATGTGACAGTCTGAAAGGGAATCTTTAGACGGTGATAATTCCAAAATGTTTCGGAACATATTGAAGAAGCCACATAAATGTCAAAAATGTTAATAAACAAGCTTGTTTGACGGTTTAAAAGTTCCTGTGTCAAAATACAAAATTACTTGATTTTACCCCTTCGCAATCTTTCACAAGAAAGTTTTAAAATGAAATACTCAGGCGTGATTTTAAAGGGGGGATTGGCACCCGAGGGCCAGTGCCCCTCTTTGAGAATTGCTAATTTTTTGTAAAAGAGTCTTCTCTGTGCTTTTCAAATATTATCGGTGTTGATGTTTACAAGTATCATGCGAAAATGCAATGTGAGCAATACAAAAAATTAGACATTTAGAAGGTTACATTATAGTTTTCTATGGGATTTATTTTTGTTTACATTGGCATTTTATTTAAAATTTTCTCAATACAAAATTGCAAGTTACACCTTGTTTTAAAAATCCTAAAGCCTCGTTTGGAACTGTCACTAGGAAATTTTATGCCTGATAGAAAAATTACAACAACTTTTATATTTAATGACTTGTGGACAAATAAGCTCAAAGAAAAATGTCAATCATAAGGGACATTTAGGATATCAAATGTACATAAATTCAGAAGGATGACTAATCCGAATCTGAATTATGTCATTAAAGTAAATCCAAGTGCGAAAATGAATATTCGTTAAAATTGGCTCAATGCGCTTGAAAATTTTGGCAATTGATATAATGCATGAATGCTACGAATGGGGGTTACTAGGTCAACATTTGCACTCACGTTTCATATTTGCTTTGCTTTAAACATTAACATCTGTGTAGTAAAACTGATTCAAATTTCAATGAAAAACAGCAAAAAGTTGATGTTATATGTTTACTTACAAACAAAATGACATTTAATAATAAAAATTGACACTTGTGAATCCTCAAAAAAGTATTATTTACAACCAATGAATTCGAGTAATTTTACACGAATATCGAAGTGAGGTACAGACGACATGTCGAAAAGTTGAAAACATCTATACCTTTAAAAATTCAGAAGAGTCAAAATTCTGTTGTTTGTTTTACACAACAAAAATTCATTGTAAGCATCAAGGTTTTATATTATGAGGTGAGTATATATCGTATTTTTGAACTATAAGGCGCAATGCATTAAATGTCGCAGTATTAGTGAACGGATCTATTTTCATATTCAAGAGGCACTTGATTATGAGGCGCATAAGCCAAACAAAATAGTCGGATAGATCAGATTAATATTAATATATTTAACATTACGCAAGCCCAAACAATATTCATATATAATACAATTTTCTGATTGTATGTGGGCCTTATAATCCGAAAAATACGGTAATTACAGATTAGCTTATCATTAAGAAACCTTTAATTACCTAGTCATTCCACGAACCTGTTTATCAAAGCGTCCATCTGGAATGCTTCATCGTGGTCTAAAAAGTATTAAACACAATAAAAATTATTCACGTGACAAGAAAGTTTGCATTTTGTGAATATGAACTGATCTTCTTCTAAAAGTCACCATGGTATCAAACTTTCTCATTCTGAAATGCTTTAACTAAAACATTGAATTTCATGAAATACAACATAGAGAATATTATTGCACTTAATATTGAATAAAATCTAATATTTAGATGTGCTAATGTAATATAAATTCTAAGAATGAATATAAATTTAATCAAAAGTATAAAAAACAGACACCAATTATTTACCAAATATAAAACAAATTTTGGGAAGAGGCTAGTACTTAAAACTCAAAGGGGATGCACTAAACTACACTACAGACTATACACGATATTGCGAGGATTAGATCAGTTTTTCCATGAAACACAATTTAGAAGAACAGTTTTTTTGTTGGATTTGTGCAACAATTAAATTATTGGGCAAGGATTACTTCTCTTCATGAAAAAAATTAAGTCTAATTGTAAAAAAATAATTTGATAACAATAATGTGCGACTATCCGAGCACTTCAGTCATCGCTTTTAAAGGTTGGTCGACAACTGAAATAATAAAAATACATTAGAAATGTTACATGATGGATGAAGTACACAACACAATGCACAAATCGGTCATTACTATAATATGCCAACTACAGTCGTAAGCTTAATTTATATATTTGAATTTAACATACAATAATGGAAAGATAGCTAAAATAAACAGTTTATTGAAAATAAATGTCAATTCTGATTAAATTTACACTTCTCACATACGTTCGTATCAAAGACTTACACTGGTTGAGCGGGGGTAAGAGCCTAGGAACTACGAACTAAATAAAATTAATTGTAACAAGCAAAACAAATTTCAACTTTGTTTTTTGCTCTTTTACATTTGGTTCAAATATCATAAAAACACTAATAAACGAAAAGTCAATATATTTGATGGGATGCACAATTCAATCACGGGTTGAAAACCCTATTTAATGTTAAGAATAGTAATTTGGATGCAATGCAAGAGAAAGCGTTAAAAGATGTTTGCAAGTGATGACCTAACTGGCGATTAGAAATGCAAATAGTGCGTGACGTACGGAAAACATGACAAAGGTAAACACATGGTCAAAGAGGAGAGGAAAGTTAATTGAAATTTAGACGAAAACAAGTCAATCGATTAATCAATTTCCAAGTGTCGACGGCAACACATCGAGATGACAGATTTTATTTGTTCAGTTGTCAGGGAATAATTTAAAACATTTTTTAACAATCCTAAGTTAAATTCATCCCTCCGGCTGTATAATTTTTCAGTATCATTAATAAACGTTTCAAGAAAAGACGAAAGTCAAGAGCTCGTAGGGCTTCAATAATCTTTTCAATTAAATTCCAAAGCTAAGGTATGCCTTCCATAAGACCAGGTTTCAACTACAATTCAGATTAACAACTTAGACATACTTTATAATATAAAAATTTGTCGAGCAAAAACCCTCATGAAATCAAAACTTTCCAATTGACAATAAACGTCTGTGAGGAATTGAATGGAAGTCCAATGTGATTTAAAAGTAGAAATATATATATTACTTACTTGTGATTTAGCGCTAGTCTGAAGAAAAAATGGTTAAAGAAGGAAGCAGAACGCAAAAGCATATCGAGGAAGAGCAGTTCAATTGGTTCTACATCTGGGAAAAATAGCACAGTGACACTTAGCGACACGGTAAGTTTATCAAAAATAGTTTAATTAACAACTAATAAAAGTATACAATACAGAATGTTACATAGTGATCCCGGACGTTAAATATATTATTTTTCTGGATGATTATAAAAACACCCAATATTCAACGAAAATAACCCAAAAACAGAAAAAATGAATTCTACCGCAGTAACAAAATTAAATTCACTGACAATTTCAGTGATAGAATGTAGGTGTTAATTGAAAGCAAAAATAAATGCGTTCCAATGGCGATTATTCTTAGGTAATTCTTGCGATATTGTTCAAGGGATTACAAGATGCACAATTAAGTTTTCACAAATAAATTTCTGTTTTCATCAATTTAACTTAGATGGAAAACAATGTAACATTCTATATTGTTTCTGAAACAATTGGATGGTATGTAATGCAAGCGAATTCCGAATTCAACATGAAAGGAAACAGCAAATTCTAAAGTACAATTCCGTCCAGCTAAACAACAAAATACAAGAATTATTATGCTTACACCAAAAAACAAAAAATGATATATCTTTAAAAATCAAATCCACCTACTGACAATTCGATTTTTTTTAAAAAATTGTCAAAATAATTTTGAGCGAAATTTTGAAACTGTCAATCATGTCTGCCTAAAATTTTTGAGGAAATTTTCATTAATGATGTGAAATGGTGACATTTGAAAAGCCTAAGTTAGTAGAGAATGTTTTACTTAATAAGTATGTCAAATATCAACCTTCAGAAATTAATATTTACAAAATTACAATGTCACAAATATGACTTATATTACACATATCAAATGGCGGAATGGAGAAATTACAACTTAAAGTTTTCATTAATGTTTCTACTATATTAAAAATGTTCAAAAACTACTCATATGTTAAGCCTTTTTTAGAACAGAAAGAGACTTGCTTGAAATGATTTTGAGCAAAAACTTCAAGTAATTAATAAAATCTAACACCGTTGTTAAGGCGTTGCTAGGTGGAAATTCTTAAAAAGGATAACTTTGAGATCTTTTTTCATGTAAACTAAAATATATGTGAGAGTCAATTGTGTAATATAATTTTACAACACCTTAGAGGTATTCAAAACAAAATTTTAAGAAAATAGCAAAAAATGATCAAATTACGTTGGGATGGCCACCTTAACAACTAAGGTGTGCTGTACCGACTCTGATTCCACAGCAATTTTATACGCTACACTCAAGACATCAATTGCTTGTACTTGTAGCTTATTAGTAAAATGTATTTTGCTTAATTTTTCTGGAGTTGCTCCAGCCCCATGGGAAGATACAATTTTTATAATAGTGCCTTGAATAATTTATCTAATTAATTCAAAATATGAAAAATGTAAATCTATTAACTTTATTCGCTCAATTGAAATAGGATGACACTAATTAAAAACCCACTCATCAATCAGGTGTAATACGAAACTTTGCAGGATGAAGGCTTTGCAATGCGTTCACGTTTAATAATTTATTGTCTTGATTGCGAACTTTGCCAATGCATGCAGACATTGATAAATTACAGTAGTAAACCCTAATTTTGAAATAAAATTTTCAAACCCTAAAATAACCCCGAGATCTAGTGATCGCATTTTCAGATCCAGATACATTGGTAAGCCTGCAATGCAGCGGAGGTCATTCTTTGACTCTATACAACACACTTCCCTACTTGGTTATACATCGTTTTAATGGGGAATATAGATTTGTGCATCTCAATTACCATAGGTCCTACACCCTATAGAGAAAAATTCAAATTACTTTTAAAAACAGTTGAAATGTACGATGCCTAAAGCTTAACTCATTCTTGGAAAGGATTATTTAGATTCAGTTAATGTAGGATACTGTAGATTATGGTTAAACTACGTACGATTACGGTTAACACAACAAATATCGGAAAATGCTTAAAAGAAGGGTTTGACAAAATAGTGAATTTTGCAATAACAAACTACATGTAATGTTAATTAACAGAGTTGCAACCGGGTCAAGGGAGAAATTAGTGATTCAGCCGGACCCTTTTTTCCTTATGGCTTCTGAGTCTACTGGGATACCGAGTCACATTTATATAAATAAATTATTGAAATAAATTACACAAAGGAGCTCATCTGAAAGTCAGGTATATTATTACGTAATCATTAAATTACACAAATGTCAAAAGTCATGTGCGCCATAAATAGCTTAATGGTTTCAAAAGATTTCTATGTTGATTTTCGTTTGTTTCTGTATTAGGTCTGTGCGAATTCGCTTGTTTTGTTTCAAATTCCAATCGGAATCTTCAGGCAGGGGCGAATACAGAGAGGGCCGAGGGGCCCGGGCCCTCTCTAAAATAAGAAAAACGTTCGCTAAAATGGTGCAAAAAATTAGAAACTAAATTCTTTTGTACACAATATTGTGCATCAAATTTTCGTATTCAAATTCAATAATATGGGCGGACTTCACCAACATGCACCTCCTCCAAAATTACATGAAACACTTCTGTGACTTCTCAAAACCCACCATAATTTTTGTAATTTTAAAATTTCATTGATTTTACCAAAATTTTTGCATTTTGGGATGCTTGAATTTCTTGAATTATATCAAAATATTCAACAAAATTTTACGAGAAGGCATAAATTCATAATTTTATGTGAAAATTTGGTAATTTACTTAATCCTGTATCATTAAATTACACTAAAAATTTCTCATTTGAAGTGCACAATAAAACCCTATAATTTGAAATACATAATTTATTCAAATTAGCGCATTTTTCGTGAGAAATATTACACACAAATACCGTTCTTTCTAAAAATAATCCTATTTTGTTGAAAAATTTGATGCAATTTCACGTAATTTCCCACTATCAGTAATACTACTTTAGACTAAAAACAATGAAATAATTAGAATTTATAAAAAATTCAGTTGGGTCTTGAGCAGTTGCAGAAATTGTATATTTGCATTTTTGGAGTCAATAAATGATGCTAAAGTTCACGCATAGTTTGAATTTAAAAAATTAAAAATTCAATAATTTTTAACCAGCCGTAGTATCGAATTATGTACTTAGCATTTTATATTGAATGGGGCTCACTGTATTCTGGCAATGTACTTGCAAATCCGAATCCGCATTCGAATCTAAAATATAAATTTGTTTACGTAGCAACGTCCATAGCAAAACCATGTTGTTAATAGATACGGTTAAAAATAATTTTAAAAGAAGAAAAACTTTAACCCCAAAATTATTATTTGAGAAAATTTCAGTAGCGCACCAGAATTTTCTAGACTGCAATTCGGATTTCGTGTATTTGTAAGTCCTTATTTTGAAAATTTGTTAACATTAAATGTATATGAAATATTCGAAATTCGATTTAAGTCAAAAAGTTTGCCATAAATAGACTGAGGTTAAATTATGAAAAATGCACTAAATATTCGCAAAACTTTTTTATTTCACATCGTAAATTATGGGAGATGTTAGAACCATGTCTTTATAATGCGAGGTGGAGCATTCCAATGTCAGTGACGACCAGCGTAATGTGTTGTTGATGTGAATGTCCATGCAAGTATACTCTCAGCAAAACCTTGTGAACAAAAGTGTAAATTCTAAAAATGAGTCATTCAGGACATTTTGTGACCCGGTTGCATCTCCGTTATTTAGCATGGCTACAAATGATTTTTTCAAGTTAATACAATGGCTCCTTGATGAATACCAATGCACAAACACCATATTGTACCAAATCGGTAAACTTCTTGCTAAGATTGAATTAACATACATGTGACATGGCATTGAGTCACACAAATAATTCAATGGTTAATCGACAGATATTCAAACACCATTTATGTTAATTTTTATTTTCTAGTTCGATATGTTTAATAATAAAACCAATGAATCGTAGAAAACGGCTAATGAAATTGCAGAAAGTTTGATAGCTGATCGAAATTTAAATGAAATTAGCTTGTAGTAATATTATAATTGATTGGGTCGAGAGTGACGTAAAATGAGCTGTCAGTGTGCTAAATATGAGACAGAATGTCTGAAGTACCTATTACGCAATCCCAATCGGCTACACAGTTGGTAAACATTATTTAAACATTGGAATTAAATTTTATTGCGAAATGAAACTAAAGTTTTATTCAATCCGATTGAACTTGCGTTGAAAATGATCTTAACTGCCGGTGTTTTGCATGATTTTATAAAATTTGTAACATTAATGGTCATATCATTGCTTGCCTTTCTTAGAAGTGATTCCATAGGCTTACAATTAAAGAAGGACATATGGGTATTAAGATCTCAGTGAGTTGACTCTGGAAGACATCTGAAATGATTTTATCGATGCAAAGTAATTGCAAACTGACTTCTTGAAATTATATTGTTGTTTTCAGAGACTTAATTGAATTAAAGTTCATCATTCAGATGGACACTTAAAAAGCGCTTTAAAAACGTCTTTGAATCTAAATGTTGATATAATTGAAATATACAGTCGCGGACAAAAAGTTTGCATCACCTATATTACAGCAGTACTTTCCGTATTTTTTGCATAAACGAGAACTAAAATTTCCACAAAGATGTATATTGATAAGAAACATGTCAATGTTTATATGATCACCATTCCGCATCTAATGTTTCGTCTGCCAACCCTTATTCTTACGTCGAGAGATGAAATCCACCAAGATTGGACATGCTTGCTGTACATCTGCATCATGGTGCCAAATTCTCAAAATGTTTGTTATAATTTGCTGCTTAGAATATGCTTGCTCGACTTTTAGACGACGCTTTATGATACCCCAGAGCTTCTCTATGGGGTTTAATTCAGGGGAAGCTGCACTCTTGTCGGTGTGTTCATATAAGGTTATTATCCTCAGGCTTGTGTTGTCGTGACTCTTCATGAAATATGGCGACTAATCGATTGATTAAATATTTGTATCGATTAACGTGTTTCAACGTGTTATAGACACAAGTACAATAACAGCTGTTGCCATGTGTGTCAGTAAAATAGACAAGAATAAAAAATAACGCGAAGGTCCGGCGATATGAAATTTTGGAGGAACCGTTGAAAGCAAAGTGTGTCAATAAATAAATTAACTCAAGCCCGCCTTTTGAATTTTTGGAAATTAACTTGAATTAAGTTTGATAAATGTGGATTGTTTTTGCTATCCAGTACCGATAGATTTTTAGGCCAAGTACGGCAGTATCGCTATCAAGGAGTACATAATATTATGTATCGTTACACAACCGGGTCCTAGATAACCCAGAAATAAACTTAGAAAAACTTAGCATTCAAAAATGACTTCACTAGGATCTTGTTTTATGCGAAATCATTACTATAATTTAATTAAGGTTATGTAAAAATAATTGTATTGTTTCCTGTCAATATATAATTGCGTTTTCCATTATCTTCATTAAATTGCATTTGAAATACTACGTATCTCTCTTATAATTTAATATAATTAAAATTTTATTGGATATGACATTCATGTGGTCAAGAGAGAAAAAAAGATCATAAATTGCACCAAAGAAATAGAGCTGGACGCTGCGGAGCTGAAGGTTTTGAATCGCGGTTAAAAGTATCTAGTTGCTTAACCCTTCATAGTTTGAATTTCTTGACAAAACCCAACGGCCACCCGAACATTTACGACCCATCACAAGTAGGTTAACCAATCTCAATATTTATAGAAATAATAGCTGATGAACCGTGTTGACCCAAGTCCACTCTAGTATGTAGCGATAAAATTATTTCAATGCTTCCGAAACCTCCAAAATTGACATTAACTTGTAAATGCTGTCGCCTTTCATCGAATCACATGTGGATAAGCAAAATATGCAGAGCAAACTTTCAGTTTATTAAAGCTCAACATTTGAATTTATAATAACTGCACAGATTTTTGTGCTACGCTCTATTTAAATTTCATAAAATTTGCGGTCACATCTGCAAATTACCAAAATTGTCCAACAATTATTCTCACCATATGGAGCAATTTTGAAAAATATTATTGTTGAAATACGTCAAAATTTTAATGAACATCACTCCAAATAAATATTTTCGCGCACATGATGCGAACAATGGCAATTGATTCCTTTAGTATCCAAAACCCTTAGGCCTGGGCGCTAAGGAGATAGATCTTTAGGTTAAATATTACGAATAAAGGCTTTCTTTACCATCTTCAATTTTTTTCATAATCAAGACCAAACTATAGGAATTTTGTATTCAGAGCATACATAATTGAAATTGATTGGCATTCAAATCTGTATATTCATATGCATACAATGGTTACATAATACCAAACTGGATCCTTAAACAATTCTCATATGAGCTAGCACTTTCTCTTCAATTACTAATCAATCAATCATTAGCAGAGTCGTGTACAACCCCGTTTATAGTAGCAGATTTTGTACTTATTGAAAATGTCAAACTAGCCACTTCTCCTACGACTGGTCTCCGTCTTATCTCCAACACCCTGTCTCAAAGCTTATAGAATATGTCATCTTGACGGAAGTGAAAGCAAAATTTTAGCAAATGTAGATAAAAGCAATTTGGTGTCATATGTAAAAGTTCTACGACACTAGCTCTCATGGAAACACTCTATAAGTAGATAGATCATCATCGTTTTTGGAGAATATTCTTACTAAATTACCAAAATGCCTTCGACTTAGTAAGTCATCCTATACTGATGGATAGATGGAAATTGGTGTAAAAGATACAACAGGTAAGCGGATTTATTCATTTCTTTTTGGTCGTTGCCAGTGTGTGAAATTAACAGACAAGATATTCTCCGGTTGGAAAACCATTAAAGCCGGAGTCCCACACGGCAGCAAATTGGAACGCTGGTTATTCGAGTTATTTATCTATTAATCAATTTTGATAATCGTCTCAAATTTGTGGATGGTACTAATTTCTGCAAGCTCTTATCGATGATGATAGTCAAGCAATAATACAGGTGCGTTAAGCTGGAGCACCACTAATAGCATGGTCATGCATACAAAGAAGTGTAGAGGTTGACGATGTCGTTTGTGAAAAATTGAGAACCATCTCGAAAGATAACAGTTGGACAGGTTACTTTCTCGAGGAAAACAGAAGTGTCATTGCTTGGTGTCATTCTACAAGATACTTAAAATTTGATGCTAACACCAACAAAACTATTAAGAAAGCCAGCAAAAGACTTGTTTAACTACGAATGTTTCAAAGACATTGCGGTAGTATCAAAGAGTGCACGAACGTATACTGCTCCCTAATCAAACCAATTCTTGAATACGCCTGCCAAGCAGGGCACCCACAACTCAGTTCTCAAAATAGTAAAGACATTGAAAAATTTCAAAAACGTGCCTTCAAAATGAAATGTCTGGGTGATACATGTGAAACAGCATTTAACGGGCCAAACTTAAATCACTTAGTGAACGCCGAAAAATAGAGATGACAAGACTCCAGCTAACCAAATCCCAATTCGTAGATCACCAAAGTTTGAGAAAATCGTCAATAATTTACAAGAAATGATTTTTTTATATTTATAGATATTTTAAACTTTGGGTTTCAAAGTACAATATAATAAAATAATAATAAAAGGGATAGGTGCTCGGATGAATGCTTGAATAAATCTTGAAATTTCCCAGTATCCCACATTGGCACTTGATAATATTGCAGAGAATATTAACTAATGGCTTGGGCTTGAAAGAATTATCTTTAATTATACATTATTTTATTAGTAGAGGAAAGGGATATAACTTATACTGCCATGAATTTTCTTGAAATATACCTTTGAATGCCCAAAATTCCAGTTTGGAAAAAAATACCTGACTATATGCAATTTATATCATCAAGTGAAGAATAATTTTTGTCTCGTAGTGGCAACGACATGAATATATACGCAGTAGTTAGTTTGTTCAATAGAGTTTTTAAATATCAATATATTTATGCTAATAATTGAAAGTTCTAACTTGATTTTAAGAAGTGCCTAGCGAGGAAAACAAAAAAATTAGGAACTCAAATTATTCAAAATTTTCCCACTTGAATGACGTCTGGTCTATGTAATAAGACATCCAGTATTGCCAAAAGGCCTTTTCATTCTAAAATGATTATGGACTTTTACGAAGTCAGTTATATAGCATGGATAATACTTAGGGCCCTGTGAGTACTCGAAATTTCGACTAGACGAGTCATGAAATTTAGGCATTTGCAGATTTCGAGTCAACTAGAGTTATGTTAACGTGATATTGAATAGGCCTACGACATTGCGCATTTACCTCATTGAAAGAAATGTATATAACTTTGTGAATGATAAAACATCCTTCAAAAAGTGTTCATGGCTCATTCTTGTAGTGCTATACTACTTAGCGTTGGAATTGCTTGATATGACGTTGGTGGCCTCTTCCTGCTGAGCTTAAGAATAAGATTAGATGGGTTTAATTTTTTAAAATAAAAAGTGTCACTCTCTAGTCACTTATAAAAGCTATGTTAAAACCAGATGGTAAACAAACTTCCCACATTTATTCAAATGATAGAGTTGTCAGGCCTTGCTTTCTTGAAATTAATATACTACACTATACTATAATTTTAAATAAATAATTTTTAAACCATTACAAACGTAAATTCTAGAATTCATTTCTTCATTCTGGTAAAACAGTTGGTCATTTCTTAGTCACTACTTTTATGATATACGCAAAAAAGACTCAACATTCCAAATCAGTCTGGACTCGATTCGAATTTTAAAATATTAATTTTGTGTGCACAGCAGCATTGTTCTTGCAAAAATGACTGGAAGGAAAAAATTCAAATTTTTAACGTTACACAAAAACATTACAATGATTCAATTTACAAGTTTGAAAAAACACACTATTAAATGGAAATGAGAAATATTTGTCAAAACAATTGCAAATAAATACTTGGTCCCATCAGATGAATATCAGAACCAATTCAACTAATATTTATCGCAAAATTGTTTAATTATATCATTCAACGAGCTAAACCCTTAATAATTCGGTGAGAATTTGGGCTTACGATTACAAAGTCCAACTACTAAAAAAATGCTTGCATTTAACATTATGGAGCCCAATAGTAAATGTTCATTTGCTAAAATATAGAATATACTTAATATTTTAATAAAACGTACAAGTATATAATTGATCTGATTTCTATAATGACGTTACCTAGTTAACAACAGGAGTGGGAATTCTAGGCTTCTAGGCCACATAGCAAAAACATTAAACGTAACACTCTAAGTAATTTATTAGCTGCCATATACTTCAAAAGTTAAAAGCACTATGGAAAAAGAACAACTAGAAATAATGTCACAATTAGTCATCCGATGTTAAAGCTTTGTGAGTACTATTCCCAACAGTTTGAATTGTTACAAAATGAAATGATGTCCAGCAGTAATCTGATTTAGTCATTTCAAAGGAGGACGCTTGTTTTCTTTGGATTTAAGTACAAACAGTTTCCGCGAATTAGAAATATTACACATTTTGTGATTGTGTGGATTATGCTTTTCTAAAATTTATAATGAAAATCTTAATTAACAATTTAAATAAATGTATCACAAAATACACAAGAAAGCGAATAAATATTCCAATTAAAAACGTTTTTTACTTCCAAATATATATATATAAACAAAATTCGAATATTACAACGCCTATGAATAGCGTGATAAGCTGTGTCAACAGTAAATTTTGGCCGGGATACGCTACGTCAAGCAATTTCAAAAATACGGATGACACAGCGAATCTATATATATATATATATATATATA